>UYYG01001192.1:0-286486 GCA_900625125.1 Dracunculus medinensis
ACCATTCTGCAAGTATATTATTATAATAGTACAAATTCATACCTCTAAGATCAGATAAATAGTATTTAACACGATATTGTATTTGCAGGTTGGTCAAGTTACTACTTGCTATACCTGGATCAGTGGAATGATATCGATGCAACGTGAATGTTTAAATGCCAATGGATTTAGGGTCGTTTTAGCAAAGACCAAAGAAAAAATTACGAAGTTACAAGTAGAGCTAAGGGAAATTTGTTCGGAACGTAGAAAGCAAGGTCTTCGTTGTTAATATTATATTTCTCGATTTCTTGTAAAATCGTATCATATGCTTGAGATGAGAAAAATTTATTTAAAATGTAAATTTCTTATTTTTATAAATAAAAATATCATCCTATAAATAAGTTTCATTGGTTTCATTTGTGGACAACATGTGATATTGATAAAATATATGGATCTGGAAGATTGATACCGGAGTACCACTCCCAGTAAGAGTAAACCTGTCATTTAAAAATCCAAGTGGTTCCGACGACCAATTTGTATTTTCATCGCTGACTAATTTCGCGAAGTATAGGTCAAATATAGACTTATCCGATTAAATCCGAGATGATGAGCGCTCTTCAAAAAAAACCAATAAACTGATAGCTAAATAAAATTTAAAACGAACTATTCGGAAGATGAAAATATTATTATTGTGGAGAAAGTATGATGTGTAGCCTAAGTCAATAAATTCAACTTTCTTACGGAAAATGCATATGTTGGCAAAAATTTTTACAAATATCATATCAGTTATTAATAATATCTTTTGTACAATTAGTAACTAATAATAAGAAGCAGTTTTTATCAAAGTGCTAAGAATTATTTTCATTAACACCAAAGTTTTATTTTTATTTACGGTTTTTTTCGTCTTTATTAATTATTATTAATTATTATTATTATTATTATTACAATTTTTATTATCAATTATTATTTATTATTATCATTATTGCTTTATATCATCAAATTTTTGCCCACATACGCATTTTCATCGTAAGAAAGTTGAATTCATTGATTTAGGTTAAACATTTTATTTTCTCCACAATAATAATATTTTAATAATTATAATAATTATTAATTACGAATTTATCCACCGAAAATTAGTTATTCTTTTGCTAAGAATGATCAGAAAGGATGATTAAAAATTTATTTAAATATTCATCCATTACAAAGAAATCTACTAATGTGCGCCAAATAATAATAATAATAAAACAATGTAATTAAGTAAATAATTAATTAACAAATCACTTATCGAAATCTCTTATCACTTATTTATCATTTAATCATTTAATTAATATCGATTATACGATATTTAATATTTTAAATTTTTCATTCCTTAATTTAACTTAAATACCACTTTTTCGGAGAAAAATAGCAATTTCAAAAACTTTAATAAAACATAAAAATGTGGTTATAAAAATAAAAATTAAAAAAATTCATAAAATAAAACGATATTACTTGGCACATTACGACCTAATATTAAAAGACTTAGCAGTTATATTTTAAATGCAGAAATCGCAGCTTCCATAAGCCTAAATTTACAAATTTTAAATCGAATTCAGTCCAAAAATTTCCTTTGTTTTTGCTTTATTAATAATATAAGAGAAGGAAAACCAAGAATTACAGTTTGCACAAACCATTTCATCGTACAATTCAACGAGTATTTCAATTTTCTACAAAGATATAATGCATAAAATCCTTCGATAAAATGAATAACTATAGCGAATAAATTTAAAAATTTAGCAAACTGCGGATAATTTTTACCAATATTATAAGCGAGTTTACCAAGAGGACCAAGATAATTAACGGGAATTAATTCGACATCATAAATCATAATCTGAAAAATAATTCGCTGAAATAAATTTTTAAAAAAATCAAATATACTTTCAGTTATTCAAAAAAAAGGAAATTTTTAAAAGTTTTAATAAAAATTCAGGTGAAATTTGGTGCAAATTTGGTGTATATAGAAGTAACGATAATAATGAAGTGATGAAATGCTTTACTTAGACCAAATAGATGTAAATTTCATGGTGAAATTGCACCTATATTCAAAAGCTAATTAAATTTTTCTAAAAGGAACCTATTAATAATAAAAAATTGAGCCCAGCAAAACCAAAAATTGCAAAATGCAACCAAATAAATAAATAAAACCGTTGATGACTAATTAGAAATTGTAATTTATGAAAAAAAAAAACTAATAAATATGAAGACTTACAAAATTCAAAACTAGTAAAGGAACTATGACAAAATGCCAGAAAATATTTGGCGATCGATAGAAATCCACCATAATTCTGAAAATAAGAAATTTGGTAGCTGAAAAAAAAACCTTGTTTCCTTCATGGACTCTCTTGTACATTTTTATAAACATCGGTAAACCACACAACGAACCACAAAATACCTATTTTCCAATTTTTTATTAAACCTAATAAACTTTCGATTTAGCTAGTAAAACATGGTACTTCCTCTTAATTGAAATTATCTTTAAGAATATTCTTTGACACATCGATAGTATTTAAATTACTACGATAAATTACTCTTCTATTGATAAAAAATTTGCATAGACATTTGATAAAGCGCAACGCCATTTTCAGGTGAATCCTCTTAAGCCTATGAATGCGTGGATTTAAAAGCAATTTTAGAAATTTATAAGCTCCTTATTGAGCGAGCAATTTTATCCCACTTCACTTTAATTTTTCACTAATTCTTATCCTCTTTACTTCGAAAGCAAATGAAATATAAATATAAAATTTAAAAGCACGGAATCAATACGGTTCAGAAATAAAAATTATAATAATTACGAAAATCTTTTATATATAATTTGATCAAACCTTATCACTAATCAAATCTTATCATTTTTTCAAATGCTTTTTATAAATACTAATCATTATTGGCAAAAAAACCAATGCCACTATATAGTCACTTAAATTCAACTGATATAAGCCAAATAATTTTATATATTTGACACGCATAAAATTTAATTAATTGATTACATAGAAAAAACATTAAAAAAAAAGTATTTGAGGTTAAAATTGAAAATATTTCGAACTGTTATAAATATAATAAAAAAAATAACCACCGAAAAATAAAAATAAAATAGGATAAACTTTTATGCAAATTACGAAATTAAAATTAATAAAATTATTACCAAAAAAAAATTCTAAAAAAACAATAAAATCTAAAAAATTTCATTATGAATTTACAAATATATGAGAATAAGTTAATTCTCAAATATTATTAATTACGATATCAAAACATTACTGCTTTTGAGAAGAATAAATTATCACTTTTTATCACTAGTCATATCTTATCATTCTTTCATTATTTTATCTTAATATAGAAAAAAAGTCCAAGATAAATTTCACAAAAATGAATATCAAAATTTCCACGATGATAATTTGGCAATGAACCAACATCAACGATTAAGTGAGTTTTAGAAAATTTCATATTATTTTATTTATTATTTTATTTTAGTTTTCAAGAGGAAAATTTAAGCTACTGAATTCGAGCTTTTGGTGCTAAAATTGTTGTAAATCCAAAAAAATATCGTTTATATGAGCCATTATGAAAAGCAAATATGAATACGAGAAATGCTGAATTCGATCAGTAAAAAACGTTCACCATTTATGAAAAAAAAAAAATTTTCCTTGTTTATAAATATTACAGAATAATATCACTAAAATGCAAAAAATATTAGTAATAGCCAGTAAACAAAAAGCAATTAATTGACTAATGAAATATTTCTTTAAAAGATCTGAGAAACTAAAAAAATTCCTGAGGATCTCTCCTATAATTTTATTCCCCTAACGATGAAATCTTATTTTTAATAGCCAAAAGAATCAACCAAATCAGAAATGATAAGCAATTTAAGCGAAAATAAGCCAACTGAATATTTGAATAAATTAAAAAAATTATTTAAAAAAAAATTTTGAAAAATTTTCATACTAAATTTTTCAAATTGAATTTATAAAAATTATTATTTTGATAATTCAAAATAAATTTCATTTTTCAATTATATATAAATATATATTTATTTTTTTCATCAAAAATAGATAAATTTTTTTCACAAAAAAAAAGAATCAAATTTTTATACTTAAAAATTGAAAAAAATGAATAAAAATATCGAAAAAAATTCATTGATAATAAATGAAAAAAATAGAAAAAAAATAAATTCCCATAAATATTTGGAATTACGCTGAAATTATAAGTCGCTTCTATATGATTCTATATCGCTTTATTAATCTGATAACCAATTCAAATATATTCTTATCCAGCGAATTAATAACAATTAATAAATATTTTCAGACAATAAACTACAATTCATCGTATTAACTAATTTCTTATAAATATAGATAAATATCGGAATGGAATGAAAATATTCAGATTAGAATTATCATTTCATTAAAGATTGTTAAAATTATATGAAAATCATATTATAAAATTATTTAAAATTATATATTTAGATTAGCTAAAATAGATAATTCATATTATAATAATAACAGTAATGATAACAATAATAATAGTAATAATAAGAATAGCAATAATAATAACAGTAATATAAAGCTATAATAATATTAAAAATAATAATAATATATGGACTTATATCGATATATGGACGATGGAAAAAGGAATGGCTTCTACTACTACTAGCGATGGTTCTACTTGGAGACGTCTTACTTTTGTAGTCAGCGGAGTCAGTCTGACCAGTAATGTGAGAGCTGTTAGAAAAAGAATAGTAAGTAAGAATAATAGAATAATAATAATAAGCAAGAATCTTTCCCATTTCAATCGTTAATTCCTATATTATTACCATTTGCAAGAGAAAGAAACCAGCAGTCAGTTTTTCCGAAACCAGTTCTTTTCTGCAACAATAATAGAATTAGTTCATAGATGAATGTATTATTATTCATATATGAATATTAGAGCCTTCGGTGTGTTCGAAAATTATTTCAGGCAAATGAAAAAAGAGATGTTCTAAATTGATGATTTTGATAATTTTTGATAATTCATACACATTGACTGATTTGTGTGGAGCAATTATTGGTGCATGTACTTTGCCAAGGTGCATTCACTTTGCCAAGCAACGCTGAGAACACATCTATATTTCTGCTTATAAATAAGTTCCTAGGAAAAAATTCTAGCAGCCGAATTTAACGTGAAATAATTTGAATAATGGATATAAAGATTGTCAATTATTAAATACTTAAAGTATTAGCTTTTCCTTTCGATAGAGTAATTAATCGTAAAAAATAATTCATTTAGACAATTACTGCCGACGATGGCATCAGACCACGCCGTTTGGAAGCGTCGTATATTTATAGCCGTTGGAACCACCATAACCAGTAATGGTGAGAATTATTAGAAGAAAAAGAATTTAGGCAATTGCTCGAGCATATATCACCTTATCGATATAAGTAATAGCCATCTGAGATATGCGAAGATTTCATTTTCATTTTTTCGCCACAAATATATTAGCCGAAAATTGAGAAATTTATTATTTGATGTCGATGATGTTATAAAAAATTTGTGATAAAACCTCTAACGCAATTTTTCATGGCCACTGGAAAAGTTTAATATCAAAAATAGATAATAAAAATCAAGAATGATAGAAGTTATAGCAGAATAAAAAAGATTAAAAGAATGATAAAAATGAATATATGAATATATAAAAGTGAATATAAAAATGAATGAAAATGATAAAATAGAAAATTTAGATTTTTTATTAAGTGTCCTTATAAACTTATAGACTTAATTAATTGTCCTTATAAAATCGATAAGAATTGAACAAGGAAAATGCAAACATTTTGACGGAAAGTCAAGGAAAAAATGAGTAGAAAAAATCTTAAAATTAAAAATTTTACCAAAACAAATAAACCAAATCCGTATTATTGCTGATAACGCACTATATTCTCCAAATTTTTCTCAAGTGAATCTCTGATAAGATGATAACTTTAATAAACTTTATTAAAAACGTTTCGCTTTGGCGATTCGATGAAATCAGAAATAATCATAAGATAATGAATAAGAAACGATAGCAAAAAATTCAAAAAACCACTAATTTCATTCAAAAAACAACATTCACATAATATAAAAAATTTATATAATATAAATATCAATAAAAATATTAAAAAATATTAAATATTAAAAACAATATTATTATCAATGAATTTAATATTTCGATAAAATAATTTAATAATAAAATAATTGAATAAAATATCTTGAAAATTTGATTTAAAAAATAATTAGGCCTAAATCAACTACTAAATTTGGCTGATATATCGCTTTCGTAGACGTTTCTTAACTTCTTCTCATTGGCTCGCCTTCGTTCATTGAGATCTCGTAGATCCCGAACTGACTTTTGCTTAAATTAGATTGCTCTTTTATATGGTTAATAAATGGCCTTCCAATTCACTTTGATCCATTTCTTGGAATAATCCAAATTAATCTATACAAACAAATTTATTATCCATACAATTCATTAAATACTACAAATACTGCAAATAAAAGAATGGAAAATTTCGACGATTTTTTTCTCAAAAATATAGAAAAATAAATTTAAAAAAAAATATTTAAATGAAAAATAAATTTAATATATTAACGAAATATATTTAAATAATTATAATTAATAAAAAATAATTGTTCTAAAAATATTTTTTAATAATTTTTAAATAAAAAATAAATATTATAAGCCAATATAATAATTAATTTTAAATTTTTGTTGCTTTTTTTTTAAAAATATCTTTAAAAAAATTATCTTAAAAAATTAGGTGATTTAGGAATCCATATCCATACATTAGCATTAGTGTTGGTCCGGTTATGCAATACTGTATTCACTTCTTCTGATGCCATATTTATTATTGAGCTGAGGTGAAATCTCTTCACCAGAATGCCACTTGCAAAAAGCTTATCATCATTATTAATGAGGTGAGGTGAAATTCACCAGAGGGTTAGTTGCAAACATCACATCAGTGCCACTTTCGTTGACTATACTTTCTACTGATATGTTATCATTAGTTTAATTTAATTTAAGCAAATTTCTTACGAAATTTTTTGTATTAATGTTATCGTCGGAAAATTTCTTAATTATATAAATCTTAATCTAACGATGCTTCGTTCAAAGAGATTTTTTTTCGACTTTTCAATATGATAAGTATGGTTTTTTAAAAATAATTTTAATTCAAAGATTCTTAACTGATAAGAGATAACTGATAACTGACGATCTATTAAGAAATTTAAAAGATCTTTATAGAGAAAAAAAAAAGATTTATTGCTGATTCTATTTTCTGAATTTAGCTAATTTTGTTAACTGTTCATACCTATGATTTATAGAATTTTGCCAAGTTTTTATGAAAATAATTGTAGAAAAGATAGCCAAAAGCCTTTTCCAGAAAGATCCATAAATGAAATTAAGCACGAGTAATATATTACCAGTGTGGGATATAATGGCTCAGTGGGTTTTGGCTAAATTTGGGGCGCCAATGCTGAGGTTCGATTTCCCGTGGGAGTAAACTTATCCAAAAATTCGAGTGATGCTGGAGAGTCACCTGTGCTTCTAGCGCCAAGGGACTCCCTGGCATATTTGCCCAATGTGACAAGTCGGAGCGAGTTTAACGAGTAGTGGTGAGGACTTTTAAAAAAAAGTGTGGTACCAATAGAAATGTTTCATTCGCTGATTAAATATTTATAGATAAAGAATAGCTGATCATCTATTTTTCACTATTTTCAAATCATGATCGAGTAAGTTGGCTTGTTTCGAAAATATTTGAAATTTTTCATTCTCGATAGAGATGATAAACATCACTGGAGATGCTAGGAGTTGATAAGCTTATAAGATAAGACAAGAACATCCCTTGGAGAAAGAATTACAGCTTGGCAGGCCATTATCACCATCTTAATTTCGCTGTTATCATTTTGGTAAAAGGAATGATCCTATAAATCTACGAAAATGTCGAAGTCGAAACAACATATCATCCATCCCCAAAAATCTTACCAAATATAGTTATTTTTTCCATTTTCTTTTCTATCTGCACTGCTTTGTAGTATTGCTATCTTTCGGATTCCGACATGTAATTTTCCAAACTGCTTGGAAACTTTCGAATTGTAAAGTTTCAACCATTTTAGATTTTAGACTAGTTGGAGATATTTTTTGTAGTTTTAAAAATAAACCTAACCGAATTTTTAGAATTTATTGAAGTTCGGTACTTATCGTTGATTCAAATTTATCACTTATTATCACTTATTTATCATCTATTTTCGTCGTTCCTTATCAGTTTTTTAGTTTTTTATTTTCTTTTGTCAACTTCTACGATTATTTGATTAGCCAAGTATACTTTTTCTTCGGTTCGAGGAAGTCCAACAAGATTTTGGCCTTAATTATTCTCCACGATTTTCGATAGAATCTCTCTTCTGGTCTTGGAAGAATATATTCTGCATTATTCCTATATATCGGATTGATGGTAATTGTAAATAAAACGAAAGTCTTTTCGTCTTATGTGCAAGAAGCTGATAAAATGCCCCTTTTTATGAATTCATTGCCCGTTGGGGAAGTACGCCGATTTTAAATATTTTAAAGCCACTCTAATCTTGGCTTATATTTGATTTTATCAACTTTGCACATTTGTTATCAATAGTTTTTCTTAAACTTTTTTGTTTATTTCTTGCTTTTTTTATGAAAGAAAATTTTATCAATTTTAGAATAACAGCTATTATTAGAAAGTATTATTCTTATTGTTAAGATTTCGGCAAGTTTTTTTTTTTTTGACTATAGATCGAAAAGATAGTGAGAAAGGATTTGTTGGATGGTTTTTTTTTCAGATTTTTTTAATTAAAATAATTTTTGGCTCGTTGGTTTTTAAATGATAATTTATTAAAAGACCTAGAAGAGTAAATAATCAAAATTAGATAAGCTTGGTACTCATTTGCTAATCGAATTTCGAGCGTTATGTCGGTACAAAGAGCTAATCATTTCAGAGTTTCAGATTTTTTTCTTTCTTCTGCATGTTGGATCAGTCTGGCTTGTTCCCATCAAAACTGAATCGACCATGGTGGCATAAACCGATGAGGTATATTATTGGGCTAGGACCAATACCTAAACATATTGCATTTATTATGGATGGTAATCGGCGATACGCACGGTATTGTGGTTTTCAGAATAGCTTAATCGGGCATTCCAAAGGTTTCGATCAGCTTACAAAGGTTTATTTTGCAATATTTTTTTAAAATTATTAACTTCTTACGTAATATTTAATAATTATTATTTTTTAATTATTATTTAATAATTATTATTATTTTTTCAATTCACCGAATTTATTGCAATTATTTTTTGTAAATTATTGTTAGCCAAAATTAAAGTTTTCTTTTTTAGTGAATAATTAAAAATAATAATTATTAAATAATTAATAAATAATTAATAGTAACTAAAAATTATTCTAATTAAAAAACGAATATTTGAAAATAAAATTATAGATAATAGAATGGTGTGCAGATTTTGCCGTGAAAGAATTAACTGTGTATGCATTTAGCATCGAAAATTTTAAAAGAAGCGAAGATGAAATCAATGGATTAATGGCGCTTTTCGAACAAAAACTTATCCAAATTTTACAAGAAAGGTTATTTGAGTATTTTTATTTTATTTATTTATTTATTACAAATTTTATTTTTGTAAATCTCTTTAACTCTATCTCATAATCAAGAAAATAAATTTTTAAAGTGGTATTTAAATTTGTTTTACCAGCTTTTTAATCAAAATATTAATATAATATTATATTATATTCGACATTAAGAGAAATGTTGGTTGAAAAACAAGTGGCTTTTCGTTTCTTTGGTGAAAAATCGTATTTACCTTTGAAAATTCAGAAATTAACTGCTCAATTGGAATTATTCACAAAGGATTTTACGAAGTATTTTTATCAATATTTTTATCAATAAATCTAATCATTATGAAAAAACTTCCAAAATCATAGAACATTATTATTCATTTACTATTTATTTATTTATTTATCATCATATGTTTGATTTTAAAAAATTGGAAAATTAGAAATTAGGTAAACTTTTAAGGAATAACTTTTAAGAATATTTAGTTCTTTAGTTCCACGATATTCAAAATACAGAAATTATTAAAATTAGATATCCAATTAGATATTAGATATGTTCAAAAATATCCCATTTTGAATAAATTTTTAGCATTTTTTATATATGATTCACTGGTGTTCTTTACTTTTCACTTATATACGTGCAGCAGTAGAGAAATCCTCTTCATCCTTCGTTGGAAAAATCTCCTTTGGTCTTTCATCAATGATTTGCAATTGTCTCTAATTTCGGCTGCCTATTTAAGTGAAAATTATCTGAAAATTAATATTTGGCTGATGCTCTTGATTTTACCGTTCCCTTATCACCAATGTGCTGTTCATTCTTTATGTTTTTTCTGAGAATATATTTAAATATGAAAATTGCAGGAGTGCAATTAACGTATGTATAGCTTATACGGCACAAGATGAAATGAAGCGTGCTATTGTATATATTAGTAAAGGCATCGAAAAAGGTTGATAAAAATTTGATTTCTTATTATTTAATTCATATTTAATTCATAATTAATTCATTTTGTTCCATATGATTATAAAATCCTGGTAGAAATTAAGGATTATTAACGGAGAATGATATAAACTATGGTTTAATATCTCAATGTTTGGATAGTCGAAATTCGCGCAAACTAGATTTATTAATTCGAACCAGTGGAGAAAAAAGGCTAAGCGATTTTCTTTTATGGCAGGTTTGCTTTGAAATATTGTACTATTTAATAAAAAATACACTAAAATACACTACTACTTTATTCTAATTCTGACTGGTGTTCATGGATAATAAGTTGTATTTTTTAATTTTTTTTTTCGCAATTCTTGTATCTTTTTTCGTGTTTATGAAAAAAGGGCTAAAAACAAATCAAATAAAATTGTTTCAGGAGAAATTCCTTTGATTTTTTTTTTAACGTTTCATTTAACTTTAACATTATTACTTCGAGCATAACCTCGAGTTGCCGAATTTTTTAATTATATATTATTTTTAGAGTTCGAATTGTTATGTTCATTTTGAAGATGCGCTTTGGCCAGATTTTGATTTTTGGCATTTATGTAAAGCCATTCTTTGCTATCAATTTAATAATAAACAAATAGAAGTTAGTTCTTAATGAATTTTTTGATTTTTAAAATTTATGAAATTATAATTTCATTTCGTTTATTATAGCAATTATATTTTTTTGGTTTTTGCTTTTTAGATAAAACATAAATGAATAATAATATCAGTCTTTTTTTTCATATTTTGTTATATCGAGCTGGACAAAGCTTAATTTTTCCAGTTTTTTGAAGATAATAATTATATTTTTGTCTCGATTTTGATATTTCGAAATTTTTAGTATTTAAATAGTAAATGCAATGAACAATTGGAACATTTAATGAATGATCGCATTCAAAATTTTCTTTTGTGGATGCAAGAAGATAAACTCAATGATTTAATGAGAATCGCTGAAATCAGTTGTTGATCTGTTTTTCATTTGTTATAACTTATGATGTGCACATTCATATACGGTTATTTAAGTATTTGTTGTTGTTCTTCTTCTTTATAATTATTTATTTTTCAAAATCAGTCAAATATTCTTTTCATTTTTTCACTAATAGTATATGAATAGTATATGTTTAGTTCAAAATTATATCCAATACTTATATTTTTTTATGAGGTGCAGAAATTTATTTGATAAATTGATATCGATATAAATTGATATTAATTTACATTTCGTGTTTTCAAGTGTTCAGTTTATTCGAATTGGATGAGCACGACATGATTAATAAAGTGTTGTCATAGCACTGAATGAATTTATATCTAAAAATATTATTATTTCATGTTGAATTAACCATTAGAAGGCAATAGTTGTTAAAAATATAACATTAAAAAAAGCCAACGATGATAAAAATTAAATTATAAATTTTTTAAACAAAAGGTTTCTTTCTTTATAAATGGTAAAAATTAAATTATTTTTTTAAATGAAAGGCTTCTTTCTTTATAAGAAATTTATTGAAAATTTTTCATCAATCAACTGAGAATTAAAAAGTATTTTTTGAATTTTTGATATAAAAAAAAAGTATTTAAAAAATTTATTTTTAAAATAAATGAATTTGGATAACATTTTTTCATTCCATATTTATCATTAAATTCGCTCGATCCTGGAAAAAATCCGGGAAAAGTTTGATTTTGTTTCAAATAGAATTTAAGTTATGCTTGAATTAATTTGGAGGTATTTGTTGCAAATTTATTGAAGGTTAAAAATTAAAAAATTTTGCATAGAAATCTCAATGATAATCGAAGGACTATTTAGGTACTCAAATCTTTCAGTTTTATATGTATACATTACTATCTAATGCTGTGCATTCAGTCGTGATATGAGTTGGCAATACCTAATTCTATGGTGGGCGTCAAAAGCGAGGAGGACCAGTCAAGACCTGGACCGATACAGTCAGGAAAGGTTTTGAACGTATAGGGGGACCAGCAATAAATGGACTTAGACGATGGAAAAAGGAATGGCTTCTATTATTACTAGCGATGGCGTCGGACCGGGCAGATTAAAGACGTCTTACTCTTGTAAAGTGTTACCCAGCCTAACCAGTAATGGTGAGAGGAGAAGAAGAATTCTATCGAAAGCAAGAATAGAATTTTGATGCAAATAGTGCATCACCACTTGGCTATATTTTTTTAGTCCCTATATTCTAATAGAAAATTTTTTTGCATGATTTTTACAACGATAATTGGCGATACAACTGTTATAGAAAATTTTATATACAAATGTTTGAAATCTAATTATTTAAATAGCATAAATTTTTTTCTCAAATTATTTCAATTTATTAAAACTTTTAGTTTTTTTTCGACTTTTTGAAATTTTATTTAAAATTTTAATTTGATTAGTAGTTTCAAATTTTGTGATAATTTTTTATTGTTTGAATTCGTTGAATTATTTTCTTGTGATAAAAAATTTAATAACTTTAAATTTTAGAATTAAAATTATTTTAACTAATTAAATTATATAAAATCTTAAAATTAAAAAAAAATAGTGCGTTGACACTTTTTGAGGATATAATTGAACGATTAAAATCTATCATCATATGAAATAAAATCATTTAAAATCATTTATAAAATCATAATAAAAAATAATAAATAATACAAATATATTATGGAAATCAAAATTATCAGTGATGTCCCTTAAAATAAAAGGAGTGGCTTCAGCAGATTCCAGAAACAACATCAGAGATCTCTGTCCAGAAGAGCACACTATAGGTAACACTTAAGATACTGTGCAGATTTCACAATCTTTTAGACCTTTGGTAAATGGCCTGAGATTGAGGATGACCATGAACCATCCACAAGAAAAAATGAAGAGAAAAGTCTATAAAGTCTATCTTATATTTATTTCTATGTTATAGAATTATTTTTTCTTTTTCTTCAAGAGTCCTAAAAATTTTACTTTATTCTTTAATGAAAGGAATAAATTCCTCTCAAAAAAAATTATGCTTAGAATAATTCATTTATGATTTGCATTTATTTCAATATTCCTATAATTTCTTAAAGGATTGTTTTTGGTAAATATTTTGGTAAATATTAAATGATTTCCTAAAGCGAAAATATTTATTTATTATTATTTTTATATTTTTTTATTATAAAAATAAAATAATAAAAAATTCTTTCGGCCGATTTTTTGAAATTTTCCTTATTTTCATTTCGTAGATCTCTTTGAATATTTAAGGAAACAAGAAAATTTGTGAAGAAATTTTCAATCAATTTTTTTAAGAAAAATTTTTTTCTTTTTAAATTTATGGTTTTCATAAATTTCGAAATTTTTTTACTGTTCATTTTTTTTCTAACTATTCCAACTGTTTAGACAAATGAATTCACAACAATGAAAAAATGATTTATTTTTTGATTATTATTCGCTAAATTAATTAATTTTTTGTCACGAACGCTTAACTATTAAATGTTTTGCAAGAAGTGAGTGAAACAGCTTTTGTTTGATTTGCAGAGGAGTAATAATCGAATAAAAATGAACGATTCTATGATAGAAAAAAATTTTAATTTTTAAATTTTATTAATAATTTTTATTTAATTTTATTTTTATAATTAATTTAATTAATTATTTTGCTAAATAAAAATAATTTCGTGGTGCTTTTTTTCATAAAAAAATTTTTTATAAGCTTAGATTAGTCGATTTATAAGATTGTCTTTTGTAGCGCTTCGATGAATATCCTCAGTTTTTCCAAATATTTAATGTTAGATATTTATTAGTTGTTTTGTACCAAGGAATTTTGATTCTAAAGAAAATTTCATCCCATTTCTTTTGGTGAATTAAATATTTGGTTACTATTTCGCCTGAAAGAATCGAATAGATTTCATTCGATATGATTTAGGTGATAATTTCTGCTTTCTACACTAAATTTTGACTAAATTTCCTTATCAATGATATTATTTTAGAGTGAAATTTGATATTGAATTTAATATTATAAATTTTAATTTATTTATTTGTCTTCTGATTTTTAAATGCATAAATTGTGAAAATTTTTGATCACTGTTTGTTTAAAAAGGAATTGCGCAAAAAATATCAAAAATGAATTTGTCACAATGAAATTTTAAAAGAAAAAAAATCTAAAAAAAAAGAAAAAAATTGAAAATTTTCATCTGAAACCTCATTTACAAGTACATTTTGAAAAATCATTAGATTCATAGTGTCGATTTTTGCATTATATTTTATCATCTATTTTCCAGAAATCTTCGGGAATAAATTTATATTGAATTAAATAAAAAATCTATTAATATAAATATAAAAAATAGGAGAAATGAAAACAAAAACTGCTAAATTCAAATGATAAGCGTTTCTGTCAATGATTCTCTAAAACTAAAAACTTTGTGCGTCCGCCGAGTGGATAAAATCTCATATTAATGCATCCATCTTCGTTCAAATATAACTGGCATTGAAAGTACCATCATTCATTCGCCGCTTTTATTGCTGGTAACGTCCTTCGTCGCTCACTCAAATTTCGTTATTTATTAAATCCTTAATAGATGGTATCAAAAGCGAGGTTGGCCAATCAAGACCTCGACTTATACAGTTAGGAATAGGAGAGCCAGGGATATGCCTAGATGAAAATGAATGCCTTTTACCATTGTCAAAGATGGCGTCGGATCGAATAGTTGAATCTTTCTTTTGTGGTCAGCGCAATCAACCCAACCGATAATGATGAGTTGCTCGAAGTAGAAGAAGAATTTTCATATTGAATATGTGAAAATTTTTTCTGCTTTTCCAAATTTTATTTTCTAATTAGTTTCTACTAAAATAAAACTTATAAATTTAATTTTCGAAGGAAATACCTTAGAAAAACTTAGTAGAATTTAGTCTTCATTTTTTTGTGCCACAGTCGACACTAATTAGTTTCTAAATATCTTCACAAATATCTTCTTATAGGATAATTTTAAAAATTCTTGTTTTAATGAGACTCATTTGCCTTATTTAAGAAATAGATTAATGAATAAAAACGCAGACATCTGTTAAAATATAACACCTCTTCAATTCGTGGACTACATTTTATATAACATTTAGAAATTGGTAGGCAAATTTCTTCTGACAGTTTTCAATAAATAATAAGTTTTGCCAAGTATATAAAAGAAGGTATAGAATCATTAAAAAACGATGTTATAAACCTATGATACATTTCTATAATGTATTATATACCTATAATGCATCATAAAACTATAAAAAAATTTTAAAAATCGAGTGAATTCCACTTATAGTATTATAATTAATAAATTTAGAGTACCACAATCAATAGATTCAACAGGACAATAAGAATTATTTGCTATAGAAATATTGGAAATAATTAATTTCTTTAACAGTTTTTTAAAGAAATAAATCGTCTAGACAAAGGAAAAAGTATTAAGCAAATTAAAGGTGGAACAATAAGTTGTAAAAGGGGGAAATATTATTTCCAGTGAATCCCTCAGGGCATATATTTGTTATTTCATCATTTAAAAAATTTTAACACGTAATTTATTAAATGAGAAATTTATTGCGCGAGTTTAACAATAATCTCTTGCATCGTTCTAAATAGCAATTATGATGAATTTTTTTATTCAACTGCAAATAATAATTTTAATGGGCATCGGATGACTTGGTGGATTGTTGCTGAATTCGGAACGCCAGTACTAAGGTTCTTTTCTCCGTAGGAGAAGACCTATTCAAAAATCCGGATAATGCTGACGATTCATTTGTATTTCTATCGCCAAAAAACATATTTCCTGGCGTATTTGTCCAATGCGACAAGCCAGCGGAGCGAATTCAACCAGTAATGGTGAAGACTTGAAAAAAAATAATTTAAATAATTTGAAATAATGATTAAGCATAATTGAGTGTCGCTTTGCTTTTACAAATCTCAACGAATATGGATTCAATTTTTCCTTAATAACAAACAGGATTTAAACTGTGATATGAATTGAAATAAAGGCGGTTCATAGATTCTTCTTTTTTTCATAGATTCTTACATTCTTTCTCCAGTTGAATCAGTGGTTAGATGATCTTATCACTATAACCGATAGTATAACCGAAGTAGTGCACGCTTTAAAAAGAAAAGAAGAAGAAATTTTTGCCAATTTTCGCTTTTTTTAGACAAATTTATTTTTTTTCATTGTCCTAATAAAATTACCCGAAATAAAAAAAGTATTTCATTTTTTCATTGCTTAATTATTTTCTGTTGATATTTCTCATCAAATATTTTTTTTGGTGTTAAAAAATAATTTATGGCAAGTACTGAAATCGCAAAATCTAAAAAAGTGCTTCAAAGTATTTTTGTTAGTTTCAACCAACTTTATTTGCTTTAATATCGGAAATATCTGAGAACATAGCTTTTTCTTCTGCTAACGGTTCTCACCATTATTGGTTAAGCTGGCTACAAGGGTAAGATGCTTCCAAGCGACGCAGTCTGATGCTATCGCTAGTAATAATAGAAGCCATTCCTTTTTCCATCGTCTAAATTCATATATTTCTGGTCCATCGTACAAAATCTTAACAAAATCTTTTCTGAACGTACCAGTTCATCCTTAACCAGCGAAGGCGACGCGAAAGAACACATTTCTAGCTGCCGTTAACCGGGTTATAATATCGTCTTTTGCTCATAAATGCCTTTATGAGTCGAATGATCTTCTCTGGAACGCCGTCACGTTCCATCATCCTTCAAAGAGCCTCTCTATCAACTGAATCAAAGACAGTGGATTACAAATATCTGATGCGATGTTCCAACACTCTTCTTAACGTGAATATCAGCACAACCTCGCTGCGGTATGAAGTAAAACGGAAGCAAAAATTTTCGCTGAAAGGTCTAGTAGGCTAATTTCTAAATAATTGTCGCACTATGTCCTATCATTTTTTTGACAATTGTGAGCAGAATTGCTTTGCTTCGGTTATCTGGTAATATTCCTGTTTTTTCCTGTTTTTCTTCTTGTTTTATAGCAATGGCTTTATTTGCTTCAACGTCGATAGTTTAAGTTGTCTCTTTTATTGGATTTCTTCTTCGTTTTCTCTAATCTTAAGAGATTTATAATGAATCGGAAAATTTTGAGAATATTTAGGGAAAAAAATTCCTGAATTCATCGTTAAAAAAAACAATAATAATCCGTACCAATCAAAAATCAAACGATGGAATTAAGCAAATAAAAAAAATTGCGAAATTTAAGATAAGAAGAAGCATTTAACTGCGCGACATTGATGACTTTTTGTATTAATAGTTTAATTTATTTAAGAATTGTAAAAATTGTAATTGTTTTTAATAAATTTATTGTATTGTATTGTTTTTTATTGTTTTATTTTTAATATGAAATAAATGGAAATAAATTATCAAATCATTTTCATTCAATTCTAATTGACTAAAAAATTCTAAAGAGTGATAAAGAGTGATTTTTCTCCATTCTAATTCTAATCTCGAAATCGAATGCATTCACTCATTATCATTCTTTATCATTCACTGATTTACTCTTTCGATAATTAATCTTCGAATGAGAAAATTTTAATTTATTCTAAATAATCTCAATTTCGATTTTAACAACTTAATTTTTTAGTGAAAACTAGATGAAATATGGCAATTGATGATTTAATTGTTTGCTGCCTTATTGCTTTGGTAATAATTTTTCTTGATTTTTTGAAAATCATCGAAAAAATTTGTTGTTAAAATTAATATTAATTTTATTATTAATTTAATAATTTAATAAAAAATTTAATTAATTTAATAAAAAATATTAAACTTTATAAATTTTATTAAATTAAATTGCACTTTCGTAATCCCTTTCATATTTATTATGCAATTAACCATAAATTTCAAAATTGATTATTAATTGTTGAATTTTGTGAAAATCTCAATTGTACAATTTGAATGAAATTTTAAAGAGTAAATTATAAAATTTTGTAGGAAAGAAATTTCAGAATTGCTTTCTTGGGGTGGCGATAAATGTTGGTTTAGTATATTTGACATGGAAATCGAAACTAATAAAAAATCCTTACGGAAAGCTTTGTGCTGCTGATGGTTGTATAAACTGTAGTTTTGTCAGTTTAATGTCATCGTATATGATCGTAGCCACCGCAATGTAATGGAATTCATGGTTTTAAATTTAATTATTATTGCGCTGAATAGACATTTTTATTCTCCTTTCAACATAGTACAATTATCCTTTATTTCTTTCGCTTATCACCAAATTAAAAATTTCTTAAATATAAACAAAAATTTTATTCAATTTTTTCTTGGAAACATATTATTCACATAAAAATTTTCATATGAAATAGATATTCAAAATAAAACCCAAAAACCAAAAATAATCAAACAAATTGGTACTTTAATCATTTTTATCACTTATAGACAATTGCCTCCAGGCGATGCGGACAACATTTTTGGCCAATTCGCTAACGCTCTTTATTATACGGGCACATTTTTGCACGTTCTCAATAGCATTAATCGTTTTTATTCCGTAATATTGCCATTAAAATTCACGAAATACTTTGGTGGCAACAAAAACCTCATTGTGACGATTTTGTTTTTCTTAATTTCAGTTAGCTTCTGGTGTGGTGCATATCTATGTACGTCCGCTTTCAACTATCTTTTTCATTCCATTTCTGTAATATGAATGAAATATTATGAAAATTGTGAATTGAATTTAAAAAAAAGCAATGTCCTTCGAGATTTATATTTTTAGGCCTAATAATTTAACTCATGTCGCAGTAGGCATCGCTTTTGGATGCGACTGGCCAGTGGCCCTTCATCGTTTAAGTTAGAATCAACCATAAATTCAGTAGTTAGAAAAGTTCTGTTGGGTTAAATTAACCGCTAAAAATGAAATCTGAATGGCATCGAAGGCCAAACCTCACTTTTCTACATTTGCCAAGAAGTTATTAACCAAATAGCCAAAGCAAGAAGGTAGAAAACCGCATTAGTTGAATGAATAATTACATGATTATAGCATTTAAAGAAATGAATAGTAAGCATATTGCTTACTACTCAGATTATCATCATATATAATAAGGCTTGGATTTTTTAATTTAGCAAACACACCTTTCATTACGAGCTTCCATAGAATGAAATGCTGTAGAACCATTTATTTTTTTTTCACCCATAAGTATCATCCAGGAAAAAATATTTCATATATCAGCTAGTAAGCCTAATCAGAAATAATCAATTTTTTCAAATCAACGAAAAAAACTTTTTAAATATTTTCAGATCCAGACTGTTCATATATATTTGATATAACATTATATTTGTGGCGCTATAGGGAGACAAAATGTGGAAGACTCTTGGAAAAATTAGAATTCTATTTCCACATAAGCTTATTCACAATAACTGTTCTATTTGATATCGTTACCTATCGCAAACTTTTACAGATTAAACAGGTAATTTGGGTGCTATAGAAAGTAATTTAGAAAATTAAAGGATATCTTGCATATGGAATCTGATAATTTCAAAATGGTTTGGAAATTTTTACTGAATTTTGATATTTTAAGAAATTCGCTTGGTTTTGACATGCACAAATATATTTAGGCCTGAAACATTTAATCTTTAATCTCACAATTTTCAGAAAAGCTGCAGAATACACTTGAAGAATATTCGTGCATCAAAATTGCGTGCTGAAACAATAAATTTTTTTCAAGTGAGGCCAAATTTCTAGTTTAATACCAACGCAGTAATCTAAAATCTCAGCTGAAAAAAATGGAGTAGTATTCTATGCATTATTAACTTGCAAATTGTCGCACTGCATGTGACAACAATGCAAAATTTCTGATTTCATTTCTAATTTCTACCAAATGTTTTCATATTGAAGAGTAATTGGTCATTCGCGGCCTTATTTTACGCGAGTTAAATCTCACGATTATAAGCATTTTAAAAGATTCAACTTTTGGCCAATTAATTATTTTAGAAAACAATTTGTAAATAATTTGCAACATTTTTAGAATTTCTTATGTGTTTCGGCTCGCGGCATTTTCTTCATGATAGCCAATTTTGTAACACCATTTTGCACTACAAAATGGTCGATATTCTTTACTTATACTCTCGTCTGGACGTTCTCTCATTTTATCGATGGGTAAATCCTTTTAATAAATCGACGGATAAATCCTTCTTTTGGTAATTTTGAAAATAGGAGAGTTATTTTTCGATTTTGCGTGCTGGAACAATAAATTTGCGAATAGTTATTTGCGAATAGAGGAAATTTCATAGTCTTAGTTTCATGGTACTATTAAAATTTAAAATTAAAATTATTAAAATATTAAAATTTGCTGGTTCCTTTAAAAATTGAATAAAAGTTTGTTATATAGAAGAATCAGACGTACAAATTTAATGGGATTCAAATTTTTAGTACATTCTGCAATCCTTAAAATTTCGCTAAAATTCTTTTCGTTCAATAGAAACAAATAACTTTCTATTATTTTAGGTTGATAATTATAATTGTACAGTGGAATACACTACGAGGCCGAAGAGCTATTGTTATGATAAAAACTACAGGAAAATAATCATAACAGATCGAATTATCGAACAAAAATTCTTTCATTGGGAATACGGCTTTTCCTTGATTATAGTATATAACAAGAGGAATTTTTTATGTAAATAACATGCATTGAATTTGCCCCCGGCTTCGTTGATTTCCAATTTGATAAATTTAAAATTTGTAAATTGTGGTACCAGAAAAATTAATTTTAATATGAATAAAGTACTTCAATTGTATAAAACTATCGAAAATAAATTAAAATTTTTGATTCCAAATAAAATCGAATCAAATTAAATCTTTGATTTTTTTGATTTTTTATTAGATAATTATAATTTAGTTTTTCCTTTCCAAGTTTTCTTCAACTTTTTTTAATATTTATTTCGATATTATTGAAATCGATTTCATACTTTTCGTAAAATTAATTCATTGGCGAGCGGTCGATTCTTCTTTTTGTTTTATATTATTTTTATTATAATTTTTTTTAAATTTCGAGTGGATCATTATGATTATGTTTCTATTATCAAAAAAAATAAGAAGAGATATCGCCCAAAGGAGGAATAAGCGAAATACATCAAAATATATATGCTTGCATCATTACCCAAAACTGCTGATGACTGCAAAAAACTGGGCAACAGTATATAAAGTGATTCTGGAATCAAAAGTTTACTTATGTGATAATGGCAAAAGTATATTGAATTTTAGAGAAGCATATTGCATTTTCTTCTCCTAACAAGTCTCATCATACGGTTAGGTTGGCTCCATTGGCTATAAGTAGAATATTTTCAAACTGCTCGATTTGATGCCATCGCTGATAGCAAATAGAAGCCATTCACTTTATGTGAGATTTTATCTTCTCTACGGATGGACATGACTTCAAATGAATAAGGCATCTTAATGTTCTCCTCTCTCACTGGTCATATCTCGCAGCCATATAGGAAGATCGAATGAATTGGAGCTATATGGACGCGTATTTTCGTCTTTGTGGTGATTTCACGTCGGTTTCATAAAGATTTCGCCAATCCAAAAAATACATTTCTAACTATTATTATCCAAGTTTCAATTTCTTCTGGCCATTTGGGTTAAGATTAGATCCAAAATATTTAAACTTGAGCACTCCTCAACCGGTAATAAATTGATGAAAAAAGGCTATTTATCAGCTTTTATCAGCAGTATTTTAACAGCTTTTTGTATATATGACAAGAAAAGTTTTCGTTTTATTCAGTTGTCCTTGATCCCGATTCCTGCCGCAATTAATAGATCATTAGATCATTTAGATCGTAATAGATCATTTAGCATTATTTCGCCATAACTCTCAGCAAGAAGGATTACATCATCAGTATATTCAAGTTCTGCGGTACGGCTGGACTAATTTGCATACCTGTTGCGTGTAGGCATGCAATGTCCATTATCCAATCTGTTGTATAGTTGTATATTGTAATGGAAAGGACGTAGATTTAGTAGACACCAGTGCTTATTCCAAGTTTGTCAGTTCCTTCTATACACACACATCTGTGCTGATCTAGGCTGATAAAATGCCTTTATGAGTCGAATGATCTTGTCTGGAACACCGCTCCATTATTTTCAAAAGTGCCGTTCTATCAACTGAATCATAGAAAATTACAAAATTAATGAAAAAAAGTAGCGGTATTGCAAATATTTGAAGTGATATTTCAACACACCTTTAACGTGAATATCTGATCAGCTAGCCGTATCTTGGTCTAAATCTAGTGTGGCTAAGGCATGTCCCATTTTCTCGTACTGCTCTAAATCTATTCAGTGGAAGGGAAACACAAATTTTCCAGGAGATATCTTGTGAACCAATTAATTGATGACTGTAGCAGTCATGTTATCCTGTCATGTTTCTTAGGAATTGTGAATTGCAGCAAAACTTTGCTTTGCTCCAGTCATCTGGCAGTATTTCTCTTTTCCATACCAGAAAATATATTTGTTGAAAATGCGATATAAGGGACAGTATTTGGACAGCATTTGAAGAATTTAGAACTTAGAGATAACATATTATCTCCTCTTCTGTCGGTGGTTCGCAATTGCAAGCGACAATTGGATCAGCTATGTCCGGAACAATAGATAATAACGCACCGTGGTTTATATTTTATTAATATTTGCATTATATTAATATTAATGTTTATATAAAACAGAAACTTAATATTTATGTTACCCTTCTAATACTTCATTTGTCTTACCATGTTTTTCTAAAATAAATCCTCTTTCCAAAAGTATTCTCTTTCTATGGTTTCGTGCTTGGTGTTGGTTTTTTCCCACACCTGAGACCTGCTCTGCTCTTTATCACGTATAGTTGTTATTATTGCATACACTGTTATTATCAATTATTGCATACACTGTTATTATCAATTATGTCAACGAATGATTCTAAAATTTTTTTAAAAAATATTTTGGATCATTTTATTCGCTAAGTCGACAAATTTTAATGAGATGTTTGTGATGTTGAAGTATTGAAATTTCAATGCGACATTACGAAATTTCGCCGAATGTTTGAAGGCATCTCATATTCGATAATATGTTAAATGCGCATTATTTCGAAGATATTGCTTAATGTTGTGGTACCATTTGAAGTTAATTTAAATTTCACAATATTTTCATAGCAATAAAAAAAGCAAAAAATTTCGAAATGCTTGTTTGAATAGAGTACAGGCACGGTTTCAAAATATTTCTCATTATATTGTGGCTTATTCGCCGATTTGCCTCATCATTTTATTGAAATACTAGTGATAATGAAGTAACCAAAAGATCATTTACTGAAAATATGTGGATGTGATAAGACTTGTGACGAATTATCACTGATCGAAAATCAATTAGATAAAATTAATTAATTCGATTTGAAGCACTAAACGAAAATATGCATGCAATAATATGGCATATATTTGCGATATTTCACTTTTTTTTTAACATTTTTATTTGAACGTGGAATTTGCTCGACTCAACTCGACAGTTCGGCTATATAAATCTATTCATATTTCATATAAAGGAATGAAAGTTTTCATTTTTATTGAAAAATAAAGATGAATAGCAATAATAACCGAATCGAGAAGTCATTAGATTGCGGAGACGCTGTTTAATCGCTATTCTTCTTTATTCACTTGAAATTTCTTTTTTAAAGAAATGTTTTATGAGCGAATCACTTTCACTGATTCGAATATTTATGATTATCCCATATCAGATTCTAAATTTCATTAAAAAAATTTTTTTCTCTAAATCGTAATAATCGTATTAAACAGTTTTAAATATATGCAAATTTGAAATGCAAAATGAGTTAGCATCATCATTTGAATTTTTGAAATAATTGCTGCATAGGCATTTCTAAATGAATTTATCCTAATTTCCTTTTCATTATGAAGAACTATAGGATTTATGCTTAATTAATAAGAAATATAACATTTGCACATAAGCTTTCTTTAATTTTTTAATTTTTTAATAAATAAAACGATTGTTTTTAAAAATTTTTAGAATTTAGAATAAATTATGTTGAAAAAAATTTTTATAAAAAGTGGTCATATTTCGTGTGAAATATTTCCCTCTCTCTTTATTTGTTTATGTAAAATATTTTACAAGTTTAAAAATCGAATTTGTTTCATTTTTCTTTATTCAGATAATCTACAATTTTTTAACAATTTTTAATTATAATATTAATTACTTATATTATATTAATATTAATATTTTTAATAGTAAATCGATAATTGTGAGAAGGTAAAATATTGCGAGTATTAAAATTATTAAGAAAAAAGGTAACTATTAGGCAAAATATGTTTTTGAAAAAAAAATGCAGAAGCTCTCATAAGCCTTAAGGTCCCATTCCCCAAATCGTTCTATGCTGATAGCATAAATTTCTATAAATTTCATTCTTCAATGCGCTTATTCCGAAAGGAAAATCTAAATGTTTTAGTTCACCCAAATATATCACAATGATGTATGATGATCGTCCAAAAGCAAGAAATTATGGAGTTGCTTTTTTGTTGAACGTACTATGGATTTTGGTATACTGAAAGAATTGCTCCTAATGGAAAACCTCCTTTGAATACAAAAAATTTTATGAATATATATCTATCCAGTAGTAGGTGGTGAAGATTGTCTTCAAACATTTTATTTCAAATATTCTTATATTCATATCTACCAAAAAGAAAAAATTACTAATAAATTTTCAATAAATTATCGCCTTATCCATTCATCATTCTGAAGAAGTCATTTTAAGGAAAACATTCACTGTGGAAAGACTATTCAGAATTTATACTAAATATACTGGTAATGGTACATCAATTTAAAGACTTTGTTGAGTAGCAAGCAGAGTAGCAACCATGACTGTGGAAAAACGCTAAAGGAATTATCAGAATAATTGGAATACCAAAATGTTAATATTTCATTCTTCCCCATTCAAGTACAAAAATAAAAACTGATTTAATTTCTTGAATTTAACTTTGAGCCGGTTATTCAGTGTTATTTACCAAAAAATTTGTTTCTAATAGATTTTATGACTAAAAAACTAGAAAACTTTATTCTCGATTTTTATGAAATTTTATCTTTATGAAAATTATACGAATAATTTATTGTGTGCTTAGTGGTTTACTTGGTTTATTCGCTGGAAACAACAACTTCAAAAATAATAATCATAGGTATAACGAAAAGAACAATAATAATAAAACGAACGATGATGACGACAAATGAGGACAGCAGTACGATCACCAGTGGCCATAACAAGAAGAACAACAGTAAACCCATCGACTTCTACGACGATGGTACCAATGATCATAGTGGCAAAAAGTGAAAATACATCTTTTACAATTAATTGTATAGTCTGTGTATTACTTAATTTTCTTTTATATCACGTTATTTTTTAGAGATTATTTTTAATTTTTATTTTGTCATGATTATTTCCACCGTAATTTGTTGAATACATGAAAATGACTGATCAAATTCATAAATAATAATAAAAATAAAAAATTATAAAATAAAAAATCATTTTTTAATTCAAAAAAATTTGTATGCACTAATGACTTTTATATTTCATTATTATTCCTCTTATTCTTTTCATTATTATTATTCCTATTTTGATTTAAATTATTATTTTTCTAATGTAATTGTTCCATTTAACCATTTTCTAGAAATATTCTAAATCGTTGAACTTAATGCGATGACCTGCTTTCTGCAAAAATTATAAAATTGTTATAAAATGCTGTAAAAATAATAAAATAAAATTTTATAAATTTAATTTCTATTTCAAAATGCATTATTCTTCTTCTGACAATTCGTATCATTAACGAATATAGGCTCGGCTTAGGTTTGTTGTAAGAGGACCCATATAGCCTAAAAAATCGTAATTTGAAACTACAAACTGTTGTAACCGTTTATCGATGGATTCATATTTATGTTAATTATTTAAATCGAATTACGCCTTTGTCGAGTCCCCAGCCAATTCCCAATTGATTGATTCAGGTAGCATCATATTATTCTCTTTTTTCCAGAAGATACTTATAATTTCTGATTGGACTCGTTCCGTTGGATAAATTCCGCTAACTTAGTGGGCAAAAGCATACTAATAAAAATAATATTGCTAAGAAAATGGCGACGAAAATAAATAAAAAAAGAAAGGAATGAGTAAGAGAAATCAAAAAGACAACCATTCACCACGACCACTTAGCAGAAAAGTGTCTTCAACCATTCTCTACTTGGTATATCCACCACAACATGACCGACAGCCAATCTAGTACCACTCCACTCATTCTCAATAAAAAATATCTTCAAACTCTATGAGCTTCCGACACGAAATATATAAACGGTAATTTTTTTCAGCGTCTATATAGCTAGCTGCAACTGGCTCGATCATGCTAAAAGAAATGGCAGGGAGTGGAATATATTAAGATTATATAAGTCATTTTCATTTTGCCATTCATGACTAAGATATATTTTGCGCGTCCGCCGAGAGGATAAAATCTCATATTAATGCATCCAACTTTGCTCAAATACTTGTGTTGAAAGTATCTTTAATCGCCACCTTTGCTGTTTAGGACACGTCCTCACCCACTTCATATTTCATTAGTTACTAAACCCTTGATGGATAGCGTCAAAAGTGAGGTTGATCGAGACGGTCAATAACGATCTTACACGACAGGAGGACCAGCGATGCCCAGATGAAAAGGAATATCTTTTATCATTGTCATAGATGGCGTCGGATTGAGCAGTGTTCTTCCTTCAATGGCCAGCAGAATAATGGTGAGAATTGTTCAAAGTAGAAGAAAAATTTTCATACTGAATATGTGAAAATTTTTTCTGCTCATCCAAATTTTATTTTCTAATCAATTTCTATTAAAATAAAACTTATAAATTTAATTTTTCAAAGAAATACCAGAGAAAAACTTAGTACCACAGTACCACATTTTCATTTTTTTGTGCCATAGTCGACACTAATTAGTTTTTAAATACACAAATATCTTTTTATAGGATAATTTTAAAAATTCTTGTTTTAACGAGACTTATACCTTATTTAAGAAAAAGATTAATGAATAAAAACAAAAATGCAGACATCTGTTAAAATATAACACCTCTTCGGCCGTGCACTACATTTTATAAACATTTTGAAATAGGTAAGCAAATTTCTTCTGATGGTTTTCAATAAATAATAAGTTTTGCCTTATATTTTCTCTTATAGCAACAATCATAAAAAACAATGTTATATAGCCATTATTTCCAGTGAATCCCTCAGGTCATATATATATGTTTATTATTTTATCATTTAAAGAATTTTAACACCGTAATTTATTAAATGAGAAATTTATTGTGCGAGTTTAACAGCAACCCCCCACATCGTTCTAAATAGCAATTACGAATTTTCTTATTCAATTTCAAATAATAATTTAAATAATTTGAAATAATGATTAACGTCATAAGCATAAATGAGTATCGCTTTATTTCTACAAAGCTCAACGAATATTCAATTTTTCCTTTATAACAAACAGGTTTTAAACTATGATATGAAGTGAAATAAAAGTGGCTCATAGATTTGCATAGTCTTTTTTCAAGTGAATCAGTGGTTAAAACACTTTAAAAGAGGAAAGAAAAAGAAATTTTTTGTAATTTTTTCTTTTTTTTTTAAACAAATTTATTCCTATTTATTGTCCGAATAAAAAGTATTTTATTTTTCCATTGTTTAATAATAATATCTCTAATGTCGTTCCGTTGATAACTTTTATCAAATTTTTTTTTTTGTGACAAAAATAAATTTTATAGCAATTGCTGAAATCGCAAAATCGCAAAAATGCGTTAATTTGCGATAGTTAAAATTGGCTTTTTTGTTGGAATCTTTCTTCATTTCCTCCTAGTATCCCAGAATGGCTCAAATTTTTTAAAGAAAGGAGATAGTGAATCGGAAAATTTTGAGAATATTTAGAGAAGAAAAAATTTCTAACAACAATTAATTTATCGTGAAAAAAAGCAATGATAATCTATACTAATTAGAAATGGGAAAAATCAAACGATGAAATTCAGCAAATAAAAAATAAATGAGCAATTTTTCGACAAGAAAAAACATTGATGAATTCTTATTAATGGTTTTTTTTTTCCTTTTTAAAGAATCCTCACCATTGCTGGTTAAACTCACTCCACTGGCTTGTCGCATTGGACAATATGCCAGGAAGTTCCTTGGCGACCGAAATACAGGTGAGTCGCTAGCACCACTCGGATTTTTGTTCAGGTTTACTCCTGTAGGGAATCGAACCACAGCATCGGCGCTACCAATCGAGCAATAATCCACTGAGCCATTCTATCTCCTATTAATGGCTTATTAAAGGCTTAACGGCTTATAATAGTTTAATAATTTTAATAGTACTTTTAATATGAAATAATTGAATACCCAAATCATTTTCAATTTTAATTGATCAAAAAATTTCAAAAGAGTGATAAATTCATTCGAGTAATTTTGAAACTTCTCTCAATTCCAACCTCAGACACCTTTTATATTTCTCATTAGTTAGCAATCTTAATATTTTCATGGCGTCGCTTTAAATCGAAGAATTGAAATAATTGCTAACTTCGTTATCACTCACTGATTGCAAAGCACTCTTCGGATAGTTAGTTAATCTTCGCGATAAAAATTTTCGGAAATATAAAATTTTAATTTTAATTCATTCTAAATGATCTCAATATTGATTTTAACAACTTAATTTTTTAGTGAAAATTAGATGAAATATGGCAATTGATGATTTAATTGTTTGCTGCTTTATTGCTTTGGTAATAATTTTTCTGGATTTTTTGAAAATCATCGAAAAAATTTATTGTTAAAATTAATATTAATAAATTAATAAAAATTAATTTTAATATTAATATTAATAAAAAATATTCATTAAATTTTACATCGTCGTAATCGCTTTCATTTTCATTGTGCCATTGACTGACCACAAAACTCAGAACACTAAAGCCATTTGCGAATCTTGTGAAATTTGAAATTTAAAAAATTTCAAATGGATAATTTTAAAAAAAATTTTCAAGAATTTTGAATTATAAAGTTTTGTAGGAAAAATTTCAGAATTACATTTTTGGAGTGGCGATAAATGTTGGTTTAGTATATTTGATATGGAAATCACAACAAATAAAAAACCCTTACGGAAAGCTTTGTGCTGCCGTTGGTTGCATAAACTGTAGTTTTATCAGTTTATTATCTTCGTATATGATCGCAGCCACCGCAATGTAATGAGATTCATGGTTTTAAATTTAATTATTATTCTGCTGACCATTCTCTATCCCCGGCAGTTTTATTCTTTTTTCAACACAATACTCTCCTCTATTTCTTCCATTTTCCTCGTGCCACCATTTTTCTTCACCAAATTAAGAATTTCTTAAATATTAACAAAAAATTTAATTCAAATTTTCCGGGAAAAATTTCACATGAAATAGATATTCAAAATAAAAATTGGTACTTTAATCATTTTTATCACTTATAGACAATTGCCTCCAGGCGATGCGGACAACATTTTTGGCCAATTCGCTAACGCTCTTTATTATACGGGCACATTTTTGCACGTTCTCAATAGCATTAATCGTTTTTATTCCGTAATATTGCCATTAAAATTCACGAAATACTTTGGTGGCAACAAAAACCTCATTGTGACGATTTTGTTTTTCTTAATTTCAGTTAGCTTCTGGTGTGGTGCATATCTATGTACGTCCGCTTTCAACTATCTTTTTCATTCCATTTCTGTAATATGAATGAAATATTATGAAAATTGTGAATTGAATTTAAAAAAAAGCAATGTCCTTCGAGATTTATATTTTTAGGCCTAATAATTTAACTCATGTCGCAGTAGGCATCGCTTTTGGATGCGACTGGCCAGTGGCCCTTCATCGTTTAAGTTAGAATCAACCATAAATTCAGTAGTTAGAAAAGTTCTGTTGGGTTAAATTAACCGCTAAAAATGAAATCTGAATGACATCGAAGGCCAAACCACACTTTTCTACATTTGCCAAGAAGTTATTAACCAAATAGCCAAAGCAAGAAGGCAGAAAACCGCATTATAAATTACACAATTATAGCATTTAAAGAAATGAATAGTAAGCATATTCCTTACTACTCAGATTATCATCACATATAATTTTTTTTAAGGAGTCCTCACTATAACTAGACTCCGCTGGCTTTTCGCACTGTACAATAAGCCAGGGAGTCCTTTGACGATAGAAATACAGGTGAATCGCCAGCATCACCCAAATTTTTATACTCCTGCTAGGAATCGAACCTCAGCAATGGAGCTCGCAATTAATAAGTAACAACTCACTTAGCCATTCTATCCCCACTATCATATATAATAAAGCTTGATTTTTCAACGTAGAAAAGAAAACACCATTCATTATGAACTTCTGGAGATGTCGTAGGACAATCCATTTTTTCACCCAGGAGTTTCACCTTGGTAAAAATATGCCAACTACTAAGCTTAACTCGAAATAGCGAGAAATATTAACCAGTTTTTTAATCATCAGCAAAACAAATTTTCTAATATTTTCAGATCCGCAATGTTCATATATATTTGATATAACACTGTATTCGTGGCACTATAAGGAGACAAAATGTGGAAGACTCTTGGGAAAATTAGAATTCTATTTCCACATAACCCTATTCACGATAATTGTTCTGTTTGATATCGTTACATATCGCAAACTCTTACAGATTAAACAGGTAATTTGGGTGCTATAGAAAGTAATTTAGAAAATTAAAGGATATCTTGCATATGGAATCTGATAATTTCAAAATGGTTTGGAAATTTTTACTGAATTTTGATATTTTAAGAAATTCGCTTGGCTTTGACATGCACAAATATATTTATGCCTTAAACAATTAGTCTTTCTCTCTGCTTCAAAATTCTGATAACTTTCAGAAAAGCCGCAGAAAACATTTGAAGAATATTCGTGCATCAAAACTCCGTGCTGAAACAATAAATTTTTGTCAAGTGAGGCCAAACTTCTAGTTTAATACCAACGCAGTAATCCCTCTAAAAATCTCAGCTGAAAAAAATGGAGTAGTATTATGAACTTGCATATTGTGACACCGCATGTGACGCCGCATGCAAAATTTTTGATTTCATTGCTAATTTCTAACAAATGCTAACAAATGTTTTCATTTTGAAGACTGATTGGTCATTCGCGGCCTTATTTTTCGCGAGTAGTTAAATCTCATGACTGTGAGCGTTTTTAAAAATTCAATGCTTGGCTGGTTGGTTATTTTAGAAAAATAATGAAAATAATTAATAGCACTTTTAGAATTTCTTGTGTGTTTTGGTCCGCGGCAGCCTATTCATTATAGCCAATTTTATATCACCATTTTGCACTACGAAATGGTCGATATTTTTTACTTATACTCTCCTCTGGATGTTCTGTCATTTCATCGACGGGTGGGTAAATCTCCATTTTTGAAAGTAAGAGAAAATATTATTATTTGAGAACGAAGGGAATTTTCTGATAATTAAAACTTATTTAATTTCATCGTATTATTAAACTTTGGTGGTTCCTTTGTACTCTACGAAAATCGAGTAAAAGTTTGCTATATAGAAGGATTAGACGTATAAACCAATTGGATTTAAATTTTTAGTGCATTATGCAATCTTTTGGTACGCTAAAAAATATGAACCTTAAAATTTCGCTAAAATTCTTTTCGTTCAATAGAAACAAATAACTTTCTATTATTTCAGGTTGATAATTATAGTTGTACAGTGGAATACACTACGTGGCCGAAGAGCTATTGTTATGATAAAAACTACGGGAAAATAATCATAAATCAGATCGAATTATTGAACAAAAATTCTTTCGTTGGGAATACGGCTTTTCCTTGATTATAGTATATAACAAGAGGAATTTTATTTTTTATGCAAATAAAATGCACTAAATTTGCCCCCGGCTTCGTTGATTTTCAATTTGATAAATTTAAAATTTATAAATTATGGTACCAGAAAAATTAATTTTAATATGAATAACGCACTTCAATTGTATAAAACTATCGAAAATAAATTAAAATTTTTAACTCCAAATAAAATCGAATCAAATTAAAGCTTTGATTTTATTGTTTCGTTATAATTTTGAGTGAAAATCGGAAAACGAAATATCCAACTATATTTCTATCGCTCAGTGGCCTTTAGCAAAAATATTTAATGGTACTAGCAGCCAGGGAAATTAGTCAAGTTTTTTTGCCATTTAATGGCTTTGGAAAAGTCCTGATTCCAAAATCGAGTCTGGGTCTTGCTTTTGATAGATTGATATCCACTTGCAATAAACTGATAAAGGATGCAAGCCTGAGGCATCAATATAACCAAATATTTAAGGAGCAATTAGATGATAAGATAATCGATAAGATAACCTTCTCCTTCAGAAACACCGTATCTTAAATATTATATTCCACATCTTCCGGTTGCTTTTCCGGATAAACAGAGTTACAGAATTAAGAATAGTGCATGATGCATCAGCGGCTAGTAGGAAAGGTTATTCGTTAAACGATCAACTGTATAAATGCTCTACTCCTATTTCACACCTGGCTGGAGTTATTTTAAGGCTGCATTCTCAATGAAAAATATTTTCAAACTCTATGCGCTCCTGACACGAAATTATATAAACGGTAATTTTCCTTGCATTCAATAATATAAAAGGAGCTAAAGCGGAGGTGATTTCTCGGACTTGTGGTTCCGTACTTTGCTTGTACCAGTTTAGAAGGGTTTTCATGATAATTTGAGACCGAAGTTATATGATATCAAAGTTCTTTATTTTTTGCCTATTTTATAAGACAATCGTACAGCTATTAGGTTGTTCGTATATACGGTGAGAAATCTTTGCTAGGAGGAGGCTAAGGTTGGAGAGTTGGAGATAGAACAAAAGAAGTTTTACATCACCTAGATTTCCCTATGCCAGATTGCTTCTATTCTTCGTTACCCGAGATAATTTCCTAAGCAACAATTATTCGCTTTTTCTATTACTGTTATGATAATAATGATAATTCTTATTTGTAATAATTTAGGTGAACACTGATAAAAATGGCATTTGTTATCCTATAAATTTTATTTATTTTATAATATTTATTGTATTTTATTATATTTAATTATCAACCATTAATGCTATTTAAAATGCTATTTAATATAATTATTCATGTATTAAATATTATTATTATATTGTATTGTATATAAATATTATTATATTATTATTAATATATTTTATATGGTTTTGTTTATTAAATGCTTCGTAATTTCTTTCGAAAAACAATTTGGTCGAATTGATTTTAGTGGATTTTTTTTCTTTTTTTAAGAGCTCTTATCATTACTGGTTAGAATATTTCCGCTCACTTGTGGCACTAGATAAATATGCTCTTTGACGGTTGAACTACACAGGTGAGTCACCAGTATCGTTTGGACTTGTGTGGGGGAATAGCGCCTTAGTATCGCCGCTCCGAATTGAACGAAAACCAACTGGGCCATTCAATGCCCCAGTTGAATTTAGCATGGAAATAATTGAAACATGGCAAGGAATGCAAGATATTCTGGATCTTAGAAAAATAAATGAAACACGAGAAATTCAAATTTAGCGATTATATAATTAGAGGAATTCGAGTTGAAAATTGCTTGCTGCTCTATATTTAATTTTATTTTATTAATTTTTATAATTTTATTAATTTTATTTATTAATTTTATTTTATTTTAATTTACATTTATATATTTTAACTTCAATTTTTTTGTTTTTATATTTAATATATATTTTTATTACATTTTAACTTATTCTTTTTTTGCACTTTTTCCTTTTCATTTCTTATATTATTAATATATTTCATTTAATAGCGACTTCGATTTGATTAAATATATTTATTTATTTTTATATATATATGAATAAATAAATAAATTTATTAAAATAAATTTCAAATTTAAAAGACATTTCTAAGAATTTCTAGAAAAGGAATGTGCTGTGAATTTTTTAGAATGGCTTGTGTTGCGAGCAATGTTTTGGAATTAAATGTTAAGAATCAGAAGGTACGTTTATTCTCCATGAAGTACAATTGTAATTTTTATTTTTTTTATTATTCCGAAAAATTTTGTGTAATTTTATTTTTTCTCTAATCTTCCCTTAATCTTAACAATATATTTTCAAAATCACTTTCATCACCTTCTTTTATAATTTATTGCAGAAAAAAAAATGAAATTATAGCATGAAATTATATAAAATTATATAAAACAAATTACATGTGATAAATTTTTATATTTTAATTTCATCTTGTTGAGATTATTTTAAGATTTTTCATCATTGTTGGCATCAACAGTTACCTTTATTGTCGATAGATTAGAATTTTATTGACTTATATTTGATATCATAAATTTGCTTAATATTTCATTTCAGGTTCCTTGTTGATGCTAATATGTTAAAAAAAATAATTAATACACCTGAGGTATAGAATTATGAAGGACATATTTCCTCTCATAAATAATTATACTGCAAAGAATAATTGAGTTTCCATGAGAATGAAAAAAATGGGAAAGAAAAAGTACTATATTCAAACAAATCAAACGAATAATGAAAATATAAAAATATATTTTTCAGATAATGGAGAAAAATTCCAGATATTCGCAATTATTAAAATAATGGTAATAGTAGCAATAGTACGAATAATAAAAGTAGTATTATCACGACTATCGACAATAGACGAACTATTATTTACCAAGGCAAACATCATATTAGCGAAAAATTCTACGATAATCACATCACCAGAGGTCCTTATGGTGACAACAATTTGCGTGAATCGATGAAAGGAAATTTTAAAGAATGGCAATGAAAATATATAATAAAAAATATAGTGAGAAGTCCTAGTTGGAAAAAAAATTATATAAAGAATAAGAAAAGGGAAGTATTCCTATTTTTAAAAACTGAATTACCGGATGAATCGAATAGATTTCCGCAGCAGAATGCCACATCCATCAGCAAAAAAAAAAAAAAAATGATAAGGTGAACTTTTCCATTATTTTTTGCAAATTTTTTCTCTTTTGGTACTAGGAAAAAAGAAAAACAATGAATGTAATCATATTTTTGCAAGCAATTACACCCAGCACCTAATAATTCAGTCGACTTAAGGCACCAAAAAATTTTCTTACTTTCGATTACTTTCCGTTCTGTAATATTGAGTTAATATTGAGTTCCGTTAATATTGAGTTACATTTGAATTTGAATTTGAATTTTAACATAATAATATGAGGAAACTGTAGGGCTTTTCGGATGTTCGTGGTAAGATAATTTGGTGATTCGTTTTTTTCATGTAATTTTTTTTGAGATGTAATTTGTAATTTACCTTATAAAATTTGACCCCATTTCATCGCTGTAAGGTAATTAAGGTGGCATTAGATGACATTTTGCTATAAAAAATTGGATAAACAAGTTGCTCGTAGATAAAAAAGATTCATTCATGCAGTCGAACAAAATCATTTTTTATAGCTCAAGAATGGCTTCTAATTTGATTTTATCATGCATTTTCTTTCCTTGAAGAGGTGTCTATGTTTTTCTTTTTTTAAATTTTGGTAATTTATTTCAGCTATATATGGTCCATTTTACCGAGATATTTGTTTTAGAAATGAATAATGGTAGAATAGAACTTAGTATTTATGGATTGCAAAAATCGTGGTTTGGTTAAAAGAAGAGTTTTTCGGTATGCGAAGCAGAGAAAAGGTACAATCAATAGCTACCCTTTTATTTTCACTGTTTTCTTCCATCTAATTCTAATTTTTCGTATTTTTCAAAATTTTTAAGAAATGAATTTAGGCTTTTTTTCATAATTTTAAGAAAAATTTCATATTTGAAAATATATGAAATTTCACATCTTTGCCTTATTGTTTCATTTAACGTTCCTCTTTGATGCTTTTAATTGTCTAGAAGAAAAATTTCATGTATGAAAATTTCATATATTTACGAAATACAAAGGAAATTTTCAGAAAAGAAGGCAGTACAATGACTATTTAGCCTATTTAAAGAAAATATTAATCGACTTGAACTTGAAGCTATTTTTTTATAATTTGCCAATCATGTTGTGAATGTTACTTTCTTCATGCGACAACTGAAATATGTTTTTTTTTTATACTTGCTTTCTTTTTTTTTCGGTTCGGTTCGATTCACGTTGTCATTTTCATGTTAACGGTTGTGGCATTCTACTGGAAAAATCTATTCGGCTTATCCGGTAATCAGTTTTTCGAAATAAAAAATAAATGCTTTCCTTCCCTCATTTTTTATACAATTTTTTTTCCAGTTTATGATTTCTCGCCATACTTTAATTTCCATTCATGAAAATTTCATCGATTCACATAAATAACGTTACCAGTAACGTTATATATCCTTAAGATGGCATCGTTATTTTAGAATTTTTAAAAGAAATTTACTGAAATATTTCTGTTTGCTTTTTAATTTGGTATGAGTGTTAGCATTGTCAATAATCGTCAATATTATTTCTACTGTTGCTGCTATTATCATAAATGTTATCTTGGAATTTAGTAATTACGACTATCTGGATTTTTACTCTTTCGCTATAATCATTTTTTGTTTGATTTATTTGAATATAGTTCTTTTTCATTTTCGAGCTCAATTATTCTTTACAAGCTATTCATATTATTCATGTTTCCTTATGATTTTATGGAATAAGACATGCTTTGATAAAAATGCTATTCAAGGAAGCTCCTTCTGTTGCTTTGCACTCTCGAATTTTTAATCTTTTCTCAATATCTTTGGATGAACTTAACACTATGATTCCACTTTCTTCTTCGCTATCTAAAAAAAAAACAGATTTATCAGCAGTTTTATCAGTAGATTCATCAGTTTCTTTTTTATAGCCCATCTTTTCTCTAATATTGTGTATGCGCGAATTTTTCATGTGGAACTTAAACGAATACCACCACTAAGTGGATTATATAAAAGTTTAAAGCTTAAAAATAATTTAAAAAATTTTAAAAAGACAATTTTTTCAATGTGAAATAGAAAATTAAAACTATATACCATTTATTGCTTTAAATATAACAAAAAATCATTTATATTCGCATTGAAGAAATGAAAAAAATGCTATTTTCTAAATGAACTAAAGGCGCATTCCGAATTTCACTTGGAATAGTATTTAATTTACTGTGTTTTAATGGTGGATTTGCATGCATTTAAAATTAATAGCATGGAAGTGATATTGACATGGGAATGATAATGATAATCTGATGATTTTTAATCATCGTACAGTTGATTTCCTTGGCTGAAAGCTGTTGAATTAGACACTCACCTATGATTGTTTCGTATTTTTGATAAAATAAAATAAAAAATTCGTCTAAAATCTTGTATTAGGACGAGATAGGAAAAAAATAATTAATAGCCTTTCAATTATCTAAATAATATTTTTTTAAAAAAAAACAATAAATGGTAAATGGCTAAAATAATTTTGTTTCTAATCCAATTTTTGCTTTAAAAAAAAAACTAAATTATTGAACTATAATAAGTAAGTAAGTACCATAAATAAGAAAGAAAATAAGTGATTAGCGCACGCCATTCCTATTTAGTTCCACTAGCTTTTAAAACTAAGAGTTTTATTGGGAATTAGTCCTTAGTAATTTAGTATAATCATTTCTACTAATAAAAAAATAAATGAACGGTTTTGAATGTTTATTTTCAGTTGAGGCAATTTTTTATCGATAATTCCTTAGATATGAGTGATCAGTGGTACTTAGCATAATATTAATATGTTCCACTTTCAATGGCCATGTTTCCTATTTATACAACACAATAGCAGAGAATGCGAACATTTCTCGATGATTCCATATAGAGGTATAGAGAATGTATTTCTACCTGTGGTCATCCAAAATGCAATTTCGTTTGACCATTTAATATAAGAATGGATCCGAGATATTAAAATTCTTTCATTTTTTTAGTTGATAAATAATGAATTGATAAAAATAAGTATCTTATCAGCGTTAGATATATGGCGAAAGTGTTTTGTGCCATTTGCATTGATCTCCCCCCACTTATGTCACCTTTTAGGATGTTATCTCCATTAGCTGTTGGAGTTTTACTTTTTTTGCGTTTTTGTACTTTTTTTCATTGCCTTAAAACAGTGGTTAAATATTTGTCTCTAAAATATTAAACTCGGCTGACACTAAATAGCGATGCAAATGTTGCAAATCTTGAAAAAAGCTATCAAATTTTTTTCCTTCTCCTTATTCATTCATTTCGATATAAATAAATCTCTCACATTTTTCATATTTTTTATAATTATTTTTTTTAAAGAATCGATTCAAAATTAGATATATTGTGATAAATCTAATTTCAAGTCGCTATAGCGTGTTGTATTTTAATTATTTTTCGTAAATATAATTTTTAAAAATAAAAATTGGAAATGAAACTGAAAAATTGAATGATTTTTTAAAAAATCTAATTTAAGGATTTGTTTGGATTCGAACCTAAGTATTCGAATAATAATAATAAATAATAATAATTAATAATAAAACTAAAGACTCGTGAATTCTTTATTCGTAATTTTAATTACTGGAATAAATTATCGAACGATGCAATTTGTCCATCGTCCTTAGCTATTTTTTAAAAAAAAGATTAGCAATATCATTTATAATATTATTTAAAAAGTTCGCATCATGCAGGAAGTGTGAAATCTCGATTTTTACCATCTGATTAAATATAATATAGTTGCTTCGAATTGTACTATATTATATTATTTTATAATTTCCTCTTTATTTTCTTTTTATTCATATTTTTTTTCTTTTTTTCACCATTTATTATTATTTTTTATTTTAACTACTGTTATTAATACAAATACATAGTATTCCTGCTTGTTGGTTTTCAATAAATAAATAAATAAACGTAATAACATTAATAAAGGAATAATGAAATAATAATGTAATAATAATAAAATAATAAGAATATGAAAATATTAATGAAAACAATTATAAAAACAATATTATAATAACAATAACAATATTATAATACAATATTATAATAATAATAAAAAATAATGGTAATGATAATGAATGAACGGATTAACGCAGACAAATTTGAATTCATCCAGAAAGTACTTGAAATAATCGTAAAATATTGGTGAATCAAATCAATTCATTGGATTTTCTTTTTTATTATATAGAAATATTAAGAAAAATGCATTTGCTTCTAATTCGTACAAATTTACAAAATGTAAAGTAAATTTATTATGGAAAATTTTTTCAAAAGAATTTTCCCAATGAAAAATTGGTAAAATTTCAGCGAACGATTCGAATAACACATAAATCAAAGCGTCAAATATTAAACACGATGAAATTAATTATTATTCGTAAATAAAATATTAAAATAAAACTAAATTAAAATAAGAAATATTATTTCTTACTTACGTTTACTCTAATCTTAGTTTAGTCGATAAAAAATGAATTGATAATGAAGGAAAAATTCTATTAAAAATTCTATTAAAAATTCTTAATGATAAGAATTCAAAGCTGATAATTGAAGTGCAAATCAATGAAAATGATAATCGAGTTATTTTTTATTACTATAATTTTAGAAGAATATATAGATTTTCTATATTTTTATTTTATATTTTTATTATTTACTATAGATTTTGAAGAATTTTAAATCTGCATTCTCAAATGGCAATGAAAATGTCACGAAAAATGGAAACAGTTGCTGGTTGCTGCTAGCAACTATGCAATAGCTCTATCCGCATGCACCTCCTATTTGGTGAAATATTCTCAATCAATTGAATCAATCATATAGGAATTAATTAATGTTCAGAAGAACTATGAACATGTACTACTGTTTCTTTTAAAGTTTACTATTTAATTAATTAATTATTTAATTAATTTTATAAATTATAAGGTTTATCAGTTTATCATATATGTTTCATGAGTTTATTTCGTTATAATTTTGAGTGAAAAATGAAAATCGGAAAACGAAATATCCAACTTTTGAGCAGGTTTACTGCTGCGGGGAATAGAACCTCAGCATCGGTGCTCCGAATTGACCAACAGCCCATTGAGCCATTCTACCCAAACTATATTATGGAATACGGTTAACGCGCTTCGAGATGATTTTTTTTAGCAATTAAGAATGATAATTATGATAATGATAATTACATGAATAATTTAATAAAAAAGTCGAGTGGAATCAATCAGTTATTATCTAATAAATTACCCATTCATATTTAGAATTCTTGTGACAATACATCAAAAAATATCTGTAAAATAACCCGATTTTAATTTGTGTAGAAAATTTATTGATTTAAGGGCCGCGATATTCACTTGATTATTAGTGCTTGAAAACAAATACATTATTTTTATTATCATTATTGGTTATCGCCTTATCAGCACTAAGCAATAATAATATAATTGAAAACATTTCCGTTATTTGTTGTTGATAGTTTCGCTTTATTTTCTTTTCTTTTCATGAATAAAATTGTCGAATCCTTTGGTTTTCAAAGAAATTGACTAAAAATCGACTATAAATTGAAACTCGATAGATAACAACCAATATTTTTATCTAAAAATAAAAAGTAGAATGGTTTATAGCTTAAATTATTAAGTTGAGACTGAGATTAAATTGAGATTCAACTAAAATAATAAACCGACGAAAATAAACGAGAATATCAGCAAAAATGGTAATGAGCGATACCTTCAAATACATATTTATTTATTTCAATAAAAAAGAAGCAAAAAAAAAAACTGAAAAATATTTTCGAATATTTTTCGAAAAATTTCATTTTCATAAAATTTGAAATATATTGAAAATATTTTTAAATAAAACATTCACATTATAATAAATTCTCAATTTAGAAAACAATAAAAATAATAAAACAATTAAAATTAAAAAATAAAAAATTAAAAAAACAGTAAAAATTAATTGATAAACTAAGAGTTAGCTTTTAAAAAATAAAAATATATATGTAATTATAAACGAAACGAGTGTTTTCTGACTGACTGAGTGGCCGGCTGGCTCGTTCTATTTTTCGTGTTTTGCGTTCATTTAGTTTAAAATAAATGATCGACTTCAGAACTATTTTTTTTTTTCTAATCCCCTTAAAAGATATCATAAAAATTCATCGATTTGATGTCTGTGCAATAATATTTTTAAAATATTTAAAATATTTATTAAATTTTTTCACCTAAAAATTTTATATGAAATAAAATAATGAATTGAAAATGATTTATTAACGATTCAAACGAAATATCATATCGAATTCGAATTCGCCTATAACATAGCTGTTGAGCGATGAAATTTATAGAGGCCATTTTAACGAGCACTCATTTTATTTTATTATTATTTATTTTTATTTTATTTGCTTTTATTGCTTTTATTTTTATTAATCCAATTTTTATTCTTATTAGAATATCGATAAATAAATATTCTATTAAAATACGATTTTTTAAAAGTTAAACTTTTTTGAAATTTCTCGAATTTGCAATTTGCGATGTGAAATTTAAATCAGAAATGAAATTTCGAAACGAGTTAAGTACGCGATTCTTTCTTTAGTCTTATAAGACAATTTTTTATCTCTAATAAGGTTCATTAAAAATTTACGGCTATTTGAATTCATGGAAAATTCAAAATTATTGAAAAATATTTCTCGCATTTTAAATAATAATTATTTATTTTGACAGAAAAGTACGCAATAATTTTCAATTATTATTTAATTTAATTTCTAATTCGTATTTAATTTTTTCTTTTTTTAATTATTTATTTGCTAATTTATTTAAATTTTTGCTAAATTATAAATTTATGAGTGGAAATATGATTATCGTTTAATAAAAAAATTGAAATTTATGAGTGGAAATATGATTATCGTTTAATAAAAAAATTATCTATCGGCAATAATAATCGAAAAATGGCTTTACAATGCATGGAACTTCAACTATGCAAATCTTCATTTCACTAAAAGCCTGGACCCTCTTAGGTGGTCCACCATAGCCGATGATGATTGCGTTCACCGAAGATGAGATAGGCTAAATAAGAAAAATAAAAGTAAAAAATAATGAAATGAACAAAATGATTTATATTGTTTTATAGTAATTGCATCAATTTTAACTGAGATTGGCATCACATCAGCTGCTATTGCTTATCGAAAGGCCTTAAGAGATTGCTATAAGATAAAATGAAGGCCAATATATTGCCGAAATAAAACATATAAAACTAAAGTACTCATCCGTCATTTCACAATTTACAGAATTTCTTTCCTTATTTTATGGCATAATTAATGGTTTGATTAAAGAGATGGACGATGAAATAAATTTATAATCGAGTATTTTATCAATATTCTTTAAACTGTTATAAGATTTATGATTTTTTATTGTTAAAAAAAAATCCATATTTTTTCGATTATTTTTAATAATTTAAATATTTTTAATTATATAAATTTAGATATATAAATGACGAGTTTAATAAAACGTGAATATTTGTTTATTGGTAGCGCTTTTATTAGCGGAGCGGTGGTACTTTATTATGCGACAAAATCAATTAGGAAATTAATTAAGAATCATTATTATCCGTATATTAAAGTTGGAACTGTCGCTGAACTCTACATTTATCCAGTTGAATCAGCTCGAGGCCGTCAGGTTTTTCTTTGATTTGCATTCATAGAATTAGATTAGAATTGACTATTCAAAATTTTCTAACTGGCAGAACTATAAAAAATATTTGGTACTTTTATTTTTGGCTCTTTGGTGTTTTCAATGAATGTCTTCACTGAATTATTGATTTATTGGCAAATCTTCAATATTTTGTTCTTAGCAACTAAACCTAGAATCCTAGAATTTAAAAATCCTAGAATCTTAACGGTCCACATCTATTTCTCTTCTCATGTAAATCCTTATTAAAATGTCTCGCAAGCCAACGAGTTTAAACATAAATGATGAATAGAAAAAAATCCTTAGGAAGAAATGAGATTTAAATGGTTTCAAGTTCAGCGAAATATGGTTTTGCTAGCATGAGAAATAATTGCTAGCTGGCTTGAATAAAATACTGGATGAGCCCTGTCCAAATTGATATTCGCATGGAAATTAGAAAATTTTATTTTTAAGGTAAAATTTATGGAATGCGATGAAATTGGTGGCATTAGTGGTGAATTAAAAGATCGACGATTTTTTGTACTCAACAAGATTAATAAAACTTTTGTAACTGCTGAAATCTTTTCACGAATGGTTTTAATTGATAGTGATATCAGAAATGGTGTTCTTACACTGTCAACTCCTGAAACAGAACCAGTCACCTTGGATCTTGCTAAAGTACTTGAATACAATAAAACAGTAACTGGAAGGTTTCTATCGATGATTATTAATTTTGAATAATTAATTTGAATAATCTTTTCAATTTCTACGTATCGATATATTCAGACGGTACTGTGGTACCTGTTTACTACCACGTGAAGAAAGCGCCAAATCCTATTAGCTACTGAAAACTAATGAAGAGAGCCTAAATGAAAAATGGATAATTGGCTTGAAATTAAAAATAGGTCAAGCCGAAATGTTCATTGCCAAGAATTTGCGAATTAAGAAACTATACACCTCCACAAATTAAGCTAAACTAAGCTTTATTATATAAATTATTATAATTTTTCTTATTTAACGAAAAAATTTTTGCGAAATATTTAATCGTAGATGTATGAAAGATGAGAAAATACAGCAAGAAGGACTCGAATGTGGTTATGAAATTGGCAGATGGTTATCGAAAGTTCTTCGAACTGAGGAACCATTATCTCTCTTGTATTGCAAGGATGGTTTCCCGTCTTCAAATTGCCAGTGCTTTATAAAAAATCTTTTCACTTCAAACTATCCACTAATAAGTGAGGTAAATTATTTTCTATAAGGCTTTTTATTAATTAATTAATTAGTTTATTCAAATTATAATTAGTGATCCAAAAAAAAACAAGAATTTCTTAGCTATTTTTTCATAAGAAAATTTTTATTATTTTATTATTATAATTATAATTATTATAATTTTTATTATTTTATTATTATTATAATTTTTATTGTTTAATATTTATATTTATATTAATTTTTGATATTTATATTTATATTCCAATTTGATCGGTTTTTCAATTGAAAACAAATGCTTTTTTTTTGAATTAAATTTTGGAAAAAATTAGAAAAAACTTTTCAGCAAACATATATTCCTCTTGAACCATATATGATTCTTAGTTCTGAAACAATAAATAAATTAAATGATCGCTTTGATTTGGTTGTCGATCAACAAATTACTTCACGACATTTTCGCCCGAATATTGTAGTCGATAACTGTTCAGCTTTTGACGAAGATAATTGGCTTGAAATTAAAATAGGTCAAGCCGAATTTCAGTGTAAAGCTCCATGCAAAAGGTTTCTTTTTTTTCTTTTCATTTTTTCATAAATTGTCGATAAAAAATCGAAATTAATTTATTTATTTGAAACAAATTTTCGAATATATTAAAATAATACTGAATAATAATAAATTTGCTAAATATTTTTTTAATAGATTTAATTTTTAATTTTTAAAAAATAGAAAAATATTTTTATAGAATTTTTTAGAACATATATAATGATGATCGATCCATCAACCGGCGAACAAGAATTAGGAGAAGAATACATCGATATTTTACGAGAGTAAGCAAATATTCAGTTTTTTTTTTAAATTTAATTTGGAAAAAAAAGGATTTTGAAAAGGATTTTTGCAAAATAATTCGAAATATCAATATAGACAGTCTTTGACGATAAATGTTAATTAAAGATGGAAATATTTTCGAAAAATAATTTTCCATCTACGGTAGAAATGAATAAATTAAATTATGGTACTCTATAGTAGAAGTGAATAAACTTAAATTAAATTAGTAAAATAAAAATTAAGTCGATCGTCTGTTTATTTCAGTTATCATAACAATGATGCAAATGATGAATTTAAAACGATGAATGAAGCAACTCTTGGTACCGAACTGAGGTTAACACGAAAAGGGCAAATCAAAACTGGTGATACAGTTTATGCGAGATATAAGCAATAATATTTGTATAATAAATATACAAAAAAAAAAAAGTTGAGCCTGGCTAGAGCTATTCACCAACAATGCGAAAATAAATTCCACTCATTTCAATACTCAAAAATCATTTCTTCCATTTTTTTAAAAGAATTTCTAAGGCATCTTTTTTTATAATTCTTCTATGCCTATTTTTATCAATAGTTGAGGCTAATGAAGAGAAAATATAAATTTATATTATTTGTATTTTTACAATGTTACATGAGAAAAGAATGGATATTCGAGATTTGCTGTGTTGAAAAGAATCTCCTTCTTTCTCCTAACAGCTCTCACTATTACTCGTCATGCTAACTATACTGGCTACAAGGACAAGGATATTTCCAAACTGCCATCGTTGATAGTAATATTAGCCATTCGTCTAAGTATATCGCTAGTATACCTATAAATTCAAAATCTTTCCTGACTGTATCAATCCAGATCGTGATTGGCTCACCTGGTTCTTAACATCATCCACCATAGGGCTTAACTAGTAACGAAATATCTAGTGAACGAAGAATGAAGAAAGTACCAGCGAAACTCCTCTGTGATGGTACTATTAATGCAAGTGGTATTTGACCGAAGATGGATGCAATCATGTGAGATTTTATCCGCTCACTAAGACACGTCACGTATCTTAGAGATGATTGATCAAAGGAAGATAATTTTTTAATATTCGCCACTTTCATCTGCAATGTGTTGCAGCCATAAAGCAAAATCGAACGAATCACAGCTAGAGAGGAGCGAATTTTCCATATAAAAAAGAATGAGAATATTTAATTTTTTCGGTAAACTAGAATTACTAATTTAGTGATAATGATAGAAATCTCTTGAGTTAATAAAGATTAGGAAAATACCGTTGCGTTATCAATGATCTGCTTGATAAGCTGTTTTATCAGCGACAAAAACTTTGGATATCTGATAATCGATAAACTTTGGTTATCTAATTTTTATTGATTTAAATAAACCATTTTAAACTCAAAAATGTTTAACATTCGATTTCAACCATTGTTCGTTGAAAGCCATATATGTTTTTGCGCTATTAAGTATTTATTCACTCTTTGAACGATTGTCCAAGTTACGGTTGGCGTATTTCACAGTTTCCTGCGGCCAGTTTAGTTCGGATTCGTGTAGCACTTTTAGGGTGGTGGACTTGGGCGTTTTTTAGGAGTTTTTGTTTTTTTGATGTGTTCTTTGAAGTATAGTTGTTTTTTATTATTGAAAAACTATCATTTTGCTAAGATTATTAAAATTATAATAATAGAGTTAATTGGGATTTGCGTCGAACTTTTTGAGATATTCGAAACTAAAACGATGGTTTTTTTCCTAAAATATTTTGTTTTCATAAAATTTATTTTGTTTTTTTTTCGAGGCAAATTTCTGCTTCACCTATTTGTCGTTTAGCGTTTAGAAGGGCGAATAAATCGTTAGCATTGTCCGAATTTTTTTGAAAGATTTTTAAAGAACAATTATTTTTATTTTTTAAATAAAAAATGTCTCAGTATTGATTGAACCACCTGGTTCTTAACATCATCCACCACAAGGCTTAACTAGTAACGAAATATCTAGCGAACGAAGAATGAAGAAAGCGCCCTTAGTACCTGCGAACCTCCTCTGTGATGGTACCTCGTCCACGTCTTAATTGCGTTTATTGTGCGCTTAAAGAAGTTGTAATCCGCTGACGTTTTGAAACCTAAAATTTATTAACCTAGAAAAAACTTTGTTATTGCTAAATTATTGCTAAATTTAAAATTTATTATTTATTGCAGTTTAAAAGGCAAATATGGCCGAACAAAACGAAAGAGCATTTCAAAAACAACCAACCGTCGTTCTTTATTCAAAATTAAAAAGCAAAAAATCAAAGAAACCGTTGCGATATACGAGGAATGTTGGTCTTGGTTTTAAAACACCGCGTGAGGTTCATTTGTCTCTTTTTTTTATTGTTTTTTTTTGCAAATTTTGCAAACCTGGAAATTCTCATGGTGTTGCATTGAATTGTGTCTGTATAATTTCTCATTTATTGGTTTTTAAAATCCTTCAAATCCTGGTTTTTATTAGGATGTTTTAGCAATTAATTAATGTGGTCTAGTAAAATATTATATTCTTCTTGTAACTGCACAGCGAAATATATAAGTATTGGTTTGAACTGTATAAAATGTTAGAATGCATCCAAGAGATTCCAAGATGTCAAGTTTTTATATTCATTATCAGTGCCAATTTTAATTTCCATTGAGTTTTAATTAATTACTTTTAAAATGGTGTGGTTTATATTATTCACTTGTCGGCTGCTACACCTTGAGAGAAACAAGAGTTCGGGCAAAAGGATATGTGTTATTCGATGTACCTCAGCCAGAGGGTATGCTGTTGAGAAGGAGAAATATTATATTTTATTACGTTTTTATTATTTTCTTTTATTATTCGCTATTTTAGGCTATCGAGGGGACTTATATTGATAAAAAGTGTCCATTTACTGGTAATGTATCGATTCGTGGTCGAATTTTAACCGGTGTGGTTATTAAGACAAAAATGCAGCGTACTATTGTTATTAGACGAGATTATTTGCATTTTATTAAAAAATATCGACGATATGAAAAACGTCATCGTAATATGTCCGTTCATTGTTCACCAGCATTCAGGTTATTTTTATTTTTTATTTTTTTCAATTTTATAATAAGGCAATATAAGTTTCATTTTCAAGAAAGTGTTCAGTCTCTCATTCTTTCCTATAAACCAATTATATTATAGAGATATATCGCTTGGAGATGTCGTAATAGTTGGAGAATGTCGTCCACTTTCAAAAACAGTCCGCTATAACGTGTTGAAAATTCTAAAAGCAAAGACTGCTAAGAAAGGATTTGAAAAATTTTGAATTGATATTTGTTGTTGAATTATTTTCAGAATAAGTCTTTGATCCCTTGTTACAGTTTAATTACCGTTTAATTAGAAAGTGTTTTTATCATTAAAATAATCTATATATTTCAATAGTTTATTGCTTTATATAGATTTATACACACATATTGGATTATTGTCTTAGCCATAGTTGGAGGGGGAGGGAGAAGAGAGGAAATTCCCACGACTTTTTTGGGTCTTATTGATTCATGCCATGTTAAAGGTGGCAGCATAAAAGATGGTGCCAGGAATGAATGAAAAAGAATTGAGGCTCATATTTTGATATTTTCTTTAAAAAAGTTTACTTATTGACCTTCTAGAAATTTAATTTCACCAAGATGATCATGAAAAGTGAAAAGTGACATGAAAATGTCTTTTTGTTAAATTTTATTTTTCAGAAAGTAATTTCTAAAAATATCTGAAAAATTGAGCATAGAGTGGATTCAGAATTGTAATATCCAGGGGAAAAGATAGCGGTGATTTTCTGAGTCTTTTGACCCACTAATTCCTTAATTTGTTCAAAAAGATTAAATTTTTCGCAAGAATTGCTGTATTAGAATTTATATTTTATAAAAAAGTAATATGAGAAGTTAAAGAACCAGGGATTGAAAGCGAAACCAGATATTTGGAAAGCGAAGGCCAAAGTAGTCCCATTAGTGGTGTAAGAGCATTAGAGGCATTAGATATAACCTCAACTTGAAAATTGGTTCCTACAGATTCCAGAAACAGTATCAGGGAAAAGCGCACTGAAGCAGCTAAGCGGCGCAGAAATCTGAAGCTTTCAGTCATCTGGTAGAGGACTGAACCTGTGATCCATACCACCCACATATATTTAAATCATTAATATACGGTCAGATAAGTTTGATTATATTTTTCTAATCAGAGGCATGAAAATTCTATTAATTTGGGACAAATTTTGAAGTTTGAAGCGCTTTATCACTATCTAAGCGCACTGGAATGTCGGTGCGTTCGATATCAAAGCGTACGTGAAGTTACCGTATTTTCATGAAGGTCGTGTTGGATTCTATTAAATGAGAGTTTCTCGATTATCTTAGAGGTGATTGCATATTTCAAAGAAGGTCTTAGAGGTGATTGGACCAGGATTGGCCTGTGCAACTTGAAGATATGCAAAAGTTGTAGCTGCAGGCAGTGTTTCAAATCCATAGGTTTAGTGCCGAGAAGAGTTAGCGGTTATGTCGTTTTGACATGTGGTGAAAAATATAAATTATTTCTTTCCCATGTTTAATTTCTTCGATTATCGCTTGAATATTTCGGTTCTTTTCATCAGTTTCTTTCGTATCTTCATTTCATTTATCTATCGGCAATACTATTAGAAAAATTTTTTTCTTTCGATTTTTTATTGTTTCTTAAAGGCAAATTGCTTCGGCTTATGTTAAACATCATAAATTCGATTTTTTTCTAATGGAAAAAAATCTTATTAAAAGCAAAATCCAGGCGACAATTGGAACTTACCTATTAAATTTAATTATAATCAGCAGAGCTAGCTAAAATAGAAATGATGAGGAATTTTCACGGAATTCGATTTTTCTAAGAAATTATTTTATACGAATGCTAAATGGTACTAAAATGCCATTCTGTTATCATTATCTTATCATCATTATGGTGAATTTGATAATATAATATAACCAAATTCTGATTTCGCAAGGATTTGGAAGCGCCTTTTGAAAAAAAAAGAAGTTAAAAATTCATAAAAAGATTTTAATAAATAATAATATTCAATAAAATAAATGTTATTATTGATAATATTTAGTCTAAAAATTTAATTTTTATATATTTATTTATATGTAATTTATATATTTATTTGTATATAATTTATATATTTTTATAAATATATAATCCAGAATATGTAATTGTATTTATATGTTGTTTAATTCTCTAAAAAGTAGTTCAAACCTTATCCTTATTATTGAAAATCGACCTAATAATAATAATATTATTATTATTAATATTGATAAATAGCAACGAAGCTAAGAAGCGACTAATATGGAAAAGATTGAAGTTCTTTATTCGATCGGTAACAAAATATGTTTCATTAATCGTGGGAGACAAATTGAAAGCCTTTCCCACAAGTCATTGCTCACCATTTGCAATTATTCTTAAAAATCTTCACTTAAACGAAAGCTTATTTTATCAAAGATGACTGAACTTCAAAATTACCGTATGGTTAAATGACTGAAAGATGAATGAATGGACTTCTCGTTTGACTTTTCAAATTCATAATGCTAATAACAAAGAGAGAGAGGGAGAGAGAGAGAGAGAGAAGGAACGAGAGAGAAGCATGAATGATGAATGATAAATCTACTTTAACCGGATAAAATTACCGTAAAAAGTATTTACGGGAAAAATAAAACACTTCACCGGTTTTCTCGAAATTTTTCACCACTTTAAGATTAAATCTAAAAATAGAATTTAGCGGATAATATACGCCCATTGTTAATCGCTTTTCCTTTTTTTTTTTTTTCTGACATGGATTTTGTTCATTTTACCTTTACCACACCGTCGTTATGCTTCAAACAATTCTTATGTTTCGTCCAGAAGAGGTTTGTCGTGTTTGCGGTGATCGAGCGAGTGGTAAGTGGTAAAATTTTTCGACTCATTTAATTTTAGTTGAAATAGTTGAGAAATCCTACGGTCTTATATTATATAATGAATTCCATGAATAAATGGTGCCGAAAAACAAATGATTGAATTTTAACCTGTTTTACAAAGATAGATTTTTTCAATGATTCTCAATATTACTGGTTAAACTCGTTCCGTTTATTTGGTCGCACTGGACAAATATTATAAGAAATCTCTTGGTGATAGAAATGCAGATGAATAGCCAGTATCACCTGGATTTTTGGACAGGTTTACTGCTGCGAGAAATAGAACTTTGGCATTGGCATTTTAAATGGAGCATTTAAATTCATTCTATCCCCATAAGATAATACAAGAGAGTTATCATATCATTTCGCACATATCCATGTTAGAGAAATCATGTATGTCGAAAAAATAATCAAATTTATAATGTAAATGAATTCTTGCTTTTTTTCTTGGCCTATTTGTATATAGGAGATAGTAATTTTGTAAAGCGGTAAAAAATTTTTGCCAACAAGATTAGCTTAGCAATAGAAATATAGAAGAACAATCTGCTAGCAGCGTTCACATTCTTTAATATATAGGTTTCCTCCTACTTGTCGAGGTAAGAAATCTGAACCTTTGATGTTCAACATAATCGAAGTTTAAAAAAAGTGGATATTTAATCCATCTGGAGATATGAATTTGCTTTATTTCTACTGTAGAAAATTATTTTATATTGAACTTGGCGACATTAGACATATTTATAATAATAATTGTAATGTTAATTACATCTTATAATAATTACTTCGATGATTTTTTTCTCTTTTAGCAAAATAATGCTTTTTGTTTCAATAATGCTTATTTATAAATTTTCGCAAATTTAGGTCGGCATTATGGAGTACAAAGTTGTGATGGATGTCGCGGTTTTTTTAAAAGGTGTTTTTTGTTTTATACAATTAGAATATAGAGTCTAAGCCTATTATCTCATGGCTTAGGGCTGTGGCCAATCTATTCTTTACACGCATATATATATATATATATATATATATATATACATATTTTTCATTAGGTAATCGAATAAAAAAAAAAGAACAATACAAAAATGAAGAAATTAATTAGTATCAATTGCTAATTAGAAATATTCAGATCAATTAGAAGACGATTAAATTATGAATGCAAGGAAGATCAACAATGCGTTGTCGATATCACACGCAGAAATCAGTGTCAAGCATGTCGATTTCGAAAGTGTTTGGCGGTCTCAATGAATCCTCACGGTTTTTTTAAGACTACGTTTATTTTTATAATCTCACCGGAAATACATTAAAAATACATTGATCCAAATTCCATAGCGGAAATACTGGAAATATTATATAATTAATCAATAATCTAAATTTTTAATTACAATTGAAGAGTTTAAAGTGGAACCATAAAAGATATTGATAAAATCCAGGAAAAATTAGTTAATATTCATATAATGAATAAGCCAAATACTTTCTGTGATATTCTTCATTTATCAGTTTTCTACCATATATCAATGGTCCACCTACGTTCGAAATCTTTCCTGACTGCATCAGTCCCGGTTTAGTCCACCTGGCTTTTAATACCACCTATCATAGGGCGTAGCAAGTAATGAAATATGTTCGATGAACGATGCAGAAAGTTCCTTAACCAGCGAAGATGTTGGTACTATTAATGCAAATGGTATTTAACAAAAAATGGATGCAATTAAGTGTGATTTTTTCCGCTCGCTGGACGAGTAAGATGTGAGCGATCAAAGGATAGCTTCTTAATACATCTCTCATTGGCTATGTATCGAAGACATATAACAAGATCGAATCGAACGAACTGTAGTTATACAAACTCGGATTTTCGTCTTTATGGTGATTTTAGGACGGCTCCATAAAAATTTTGTTAACTGGAAGAGCGCATTTCTAGCTGTCGTCATCCGTGTTGTAATTTCGTCTTTTGCTTTCTTTCTATAATATTACGAAAATATATAATTTTTTCAATGACATTTTTCCACTAAAAATATACAATTCGATGAGACTTCAATGTTGCAAGTCTTTTTTAAAATCTTAAATCATCACCTTTATAAAATTATCTATATTTCTTGTTGAAAATTGTTAAATTCATTTCATTTCCTTTTCAAATTCTGAAAATTTCACAAGTCCTCCTATCATGTGGACAAAATCTTTAATTGTGGATTTGCTCTTATCAGAAATCGACTTCATAACCGAAATTTTCAGCCGTGCAACATGAAAGAAGCATTGTTTCAAAAACACTTGTAAAGGGATCAACGAAGAAAAATATTAGGTTTAATTTATCTTAACAACAATATTCTTTCAAGAGGATTAAATAACTACTAATTACTGAAAATTTTTCGCCACTGAATTTGAAAATGGAAATTTGAAAGTTTCGCACGCAAAAATCTGAATAGTAGTACTTTTATAAATTTTACTTTTACTTTTACTGCTTTTGCTTTTCGTTATTTTTTGTTATTTATTCAGATCATTGAGCGATCGTCAAATGAATATGGTGCAAACAAATGGAAAATCGAGAAACAATAAATTCTCAATTGGTTTCTCAAAATTTTCTTAATTATTATTGATGCTAAATAAAAAGAAAATTTTAGAGAATATTACTGAAGTTCAATAATTGATGAATTAGATGAAAACCATTCCACTTATTTTTTTATTTTTCCATAGAATAGAAAATTAATAAAAAATCTTTTTTATAGATCTTCCATCTTTTTTTATAGAAACTTTTATTCTTTTTTTATTTTTTTAGAATATAAAATTTTTATTTGAAAATTTATTTTTAATATAGAAATTTTTTTGAAAGATTTTCCATCCTTTTTTATAGAAATTCTTTTTTTTTTAGTATATAAAATTTTTATTTAAAAATTTTTAATATAGAAATTTTTTTTAAAGATTTTCCATCCTTTTTTATAGAAATTTTTATTTTTTTTTTATTTTTAGAATATTTAACGACCTATAAACCTCGCCGCGAGCAAATAAATACCATTGAATATTTAATCTATTTGACTCGATCATTTTTTGTATCACCTTCGTTCTCATTTATAACTGCAAATGATCGGTCAATTATTATTCGAAATTCATGGCATAATCTTTTTCTTGTGAACTATGCTGCAAATTTTATTAATCAAATCGGTAAGATTCATTTATTTTTATTAATTTTGATATAAAAAAGTTGTCCTCCTGCTTATCTGGTGATCTACTAGTGATAAAAGTTTATAAAATCTTCTTACCCTTTGTAGGTGATTTGCATTATTGTCAACCTCGGACTAACTAGCAAAAGCTTAGGAGATTAAAGTAAGATAGATGAGCTTTGAGCAAGATGGATGAAGTTCTCGCCCAAGAACCACTGGAAAGATAGAGAGGATTGGTTGCGATTCGTTATCGTTATATTCTGTATTAATCGGCTTTAGCCATAAACTACGTTTTTTAGTGATAGTGATAGTTTTTTTTTTAAAACAAATTTTTTTTCTCAACTTCTTTGGATGAATATGATCTTTTCGAGTTCTGTACCAGAGGCCTGGAAGATTAAAAACTTTGCCAGTATCTCAGCTGTTCCTGATAGTTCGTTCTTCTAGATAGAGATCCCTGATATTCCTAGAATCTGCTGAAGCCACTTTCCAGTTTAAGATTACAGTTCCAGATGCTCCAATTATTTGATAATATTAATTAATTTAAAATGATTAATATGTAATGAATTGATAAATTTGAAGAAAAATTAACGGGTATGTGGGTGAAAACGATTGTGGAAAATATTAAAGAACTAAAACTTAATCGATTGGAACTGTGGTACTTGAGTATCATTATTCTCTTTAAATTTGGTAAATATTTATTTAATTTTGGTTTACCGAATTTTTTTTTCAGATTTATCCTTCGTTTTCGCTCTTTTTTATCATATGATATAAATAAATTGATGAGTGCTGAATGAGTATGAAAAAAGCAATCAAATACTAACCAATTCATTTAATGAAAACGAATTCATCAATTCTTTTTTTTTTATCACCATCTGTTTCCATTTACTTTGTCACTAATAATAAGTTTCTGATGAAAAATTAAAATTAAAAATTTTAGGCTAAATTATTTGATTAGCGAATTAGCGATATTTATTGATACTACATTCACCTTTATAGCTCATTGAATCTTTACAAAGAATTGTTTATTTAGGTTTTCAATTTTTTTATTTTATAACCATTTGCATAGGAACTTTTTTTTTTCCTTTTAAGAACCCTCACCATTACTGGTTCGAGTCGCTCCGCTGGCTTGGTCGTACTACATAAATGTGCCCAGGGAGTCTCTTTGCGATAGAAGTACAAATGAGTTGCCAGCATCACCCAAGTCATCAGTGTCCATGTTCCGAAATATATGCAGCTCTGTTTACATACAAAAATTTTATGTATGCAATATGTACAAAAAAATACAGTTCTTATTCATCCGTTCGTGGAAACTTTCAAAATGCAAATATGGAAAATAACAAAAAAACTTTTTCTCTAACTCGTAGATGGTTATGACTATTTTTAACCTTGGATTCTGTACCAAAGGTCTGGGAAATATTGAGGGCTGTGCAAAGTATCTTACCTGTCTCTAACAGTGTGCTCTTCTGGATAGAAATCTCGGATGTTGCTCCTGGATTCTGCTGAAGCTACTTTCTTAATTTAGGGATCGCAGGTTCCAAGTCCTCCAATTATTACTGCAATTACCTTGGCCTTTATTTTCCCTATCTTCTCTATTTCTTCATTCAGCTTTTGGTTTTTCTCTAACTGTTCATATAAATAAAGATTTTCTTAGTATTTTACCAGCAGAATCCAGGAGCAACATGTCTTACGAATTTTATGTCTTACGAATTAGAATTGTATTTATTGGATCGCTTATAAAAAATTATTTGAATTGACCTTACGAATTTGATTTGGCTTAAATTAAATTTTTAGATCTTTTTACTAAACGACTAATAGTTTTTTACAGTTTCTCGACACTTTTTAATAAAAATTTTTTCTTAGAGAATTTTTTCATTTTCTATTTGTTTCATTTTATTTTATATATATATATATATATATATATATATATATTGGAAATATAATATTTATTATAATATTTGTAATTAACCATTATGAATATCTTAAATATTTGTAATTTTTATAAAAATTGCTTATTTTATAGATTCTGGACTCAATGATATTCATATTATACAATTTATTCAACAACAAGCGATTATTAATCTCGGAAGTTTTCACAGTTATAATTTTTGGTCATTGCCATCTGGCTGTGATTTCGATCAGTCCACTCAACGCTTCGCTAAACTCATTTCCCTATTACAAATGCTTTCATTTATCTCAAAAAGACTTGTCATACAGAATTTTTTTCCCAAATATACAGTTGATAAAATTGAATACTTGTGGAAAATTGATAATTGATAACTGATTTATTTGCTATATTTTCATTTCTAACTAGTCTTTTACATTTGATCGATGTAGTATTTTTTATTTTTCGATTTTATTTTCGATTTTAATTATATTTGGTTGCATATTGGCATACCTGCTTGGACTCCATATTTCTTCACAAAAGACTAGGCTCAGTTCGTATCTATCTTTGCAGCATCAGTAGAAATTGCATTATCAATCTCGACTCCATTTACTGATCCATTAATAACATTTAGTACAACGATGACTTAGCAGCAATATTTTTCCAATTTATTAAGAATTATAATGCGTTTGAATATGGTTGAAGCACTCGGCTTTCGTTGGTAAGAGTATAGTGAAGCTATGAAAGCGAAACTATTATGAAATCCGAATTCGAGCCAGCAGTTTTCTCTTATCAGCGAATATTTTCTGTGTTTTATTTTTATCGTTCCTCTTAACAAAAATTTTTTTTGGCATTTTCTGCCTATTTCTTTTATTATTACTTTGGCAAATAATATTGCAAATGGTTTTGCATTTTCAAATTTGCAATAATATTCATCTCTGGTCGATAGCAATTTTATTTTCAATGCATCAATGTTCTTATGAAAATACTTATCTTCGCTGGGTGTTTGCGCAGTTGAGCGTTCATAAGGAATATTCGAACATTATTTATTCAATAAGACGAATACGTCAAAATGGAATTCTTTATCAGTTTATCAATTAAGAAAATACTTATTAGTTTCTTATGGCTTTTCTAAGGAATCAACGGAATAAATGAATTTCATCAACTTTATATTGCCAAATTGCATTGTTTGCTGCAAACTTATCAACCGGTAATCTGAAATAAATCAAAAATTAATTTAATTTTTTTTCCGAAATATTCTTAATTTCTTCGACTTTTATTTGATTTTATTAATTTTTTTTCTCAACAATTTCAATAAAAGTTTTATAATTTCGATAAACTTATAATTTGTGATATTTCCCTAACAAATTAATTTTTTTTCCAATTTTAATTTTCTTTTCATATTTTACGCATGAAATATTGCAATATTGCAATAAATATTCAAATAATATACAACTGTATGGAAATAATAATTAATGATGTTCTGAATTTTTCTCGTTCTCGTACAAATATTTTTCACTAATTCTTATAGTCGTATTTACAAATATCGAAAAAAGAAAAATGAAAATTAAATAAAAATGCTTGAAAAATGCTTGCCTAGCTTCATTTTTATAAATACAATTGCAAAAAATGAATGAACTTAGAAATATGTGGGAAAATGGATTATCGAATGGATAATGGCTTAAATTATCGCCATAGCAATTTCCTTATAGCAGTCGAATAGTCGAAATGGTACTTCTTCTTCTAGCAGCTCTCAATTTCAATTTTCCTAATATCACGCACCATTGCTGATTTGGTTCGCTCCATTGGCATTAAAGATAAGACATTTCCAAGTCTCTTGATACCATTCCTAAAAGCAAATGCAATCACTCACTATTATTATCTCAGCATTATTCGTTAGCCTCGCTTCGCCGGCTGCAAGTGTACAATGTTCCCAAGCTTATAGAAGTGGTACTGTTGAATAATTTGCATTTCTACTATTAAGTGAGGTTAATTAAAATGTAAAAATATTCCTTAGGAATGTATTAGAATAGAATATTTTATTTTTTTGGATATAAAGTGAATTGCTTTTTTTCCCTTTTAAACGATTATTTTATTTTATTTATAAAATTTAAATTAAATTTTATTTATAAAATTTAAAAATAAAATTTATAAAATTTGATAAACGATCTAATTTTATATTTTTGCCTAATGATACTAATTTTTTTTCTTTAATCAATGAATTTTCTAATGTGAAATCTCTTCTTCCACTATGATTAATAATTTATGTTAATTTTTTATTTACTCAAATGATTAAACTACATTTAAAAAATTTTTTTTGAATAAGTATTTATAATTAATGCTTCAATCTTTGATCAACAATGCTGCAAAATAAAGTAATTAATTACTATTTAACTTATTTAATAATAGTAGCAAATATATAATAGCAGTAAGAATATATTACATGGAAATTTTATCAATCATTTTCTGATATCATTAAAAACGCTAGCAGATAGATAGTCATTTCGTCAAAAATTATAGAATCCGAGTTTCACTTTTTATTGTCTCTTGTTGTCGTAAGGCTCATGACATTTGACATGGCACTCACCAGTTGAAAAACTCATTCACTATGTATATTTCAATCATCAATATTCGTAGAAAATTTCCTTACGTTTTGATAAAATTTGATAAAATTTTGATAAATGAAATAGTAAATATGCATATAATTTGGTTATTTTTCAAAAAAATTTTTTTTATTTCGTAATATAAATATTGATTGAATAATATTTGAAATAGTTATTTTTCTTGAAAAAAAAATTTTCTAAAAAATTTAAAAAAATTTTTATCATTTTTAAAATTATCATTTGTGAAAATAAATGAATATAAAATGGTATGAAGAGATTTATAGGAAAAATTTATGCTATCGTTTTAAATTTTATTATTTTACTGAAATTAAATTAAAGTAATTTCATCCAAATATGGAATTTTTTTCTTCTATGAACTTCAATTAATTAATTGAAAATTTAATTATAAAGCTCATTTGAGTGATAGAAATTAATCGGAATATAGAAATAAGACGTTGAAATGACTATTATTTTCATTGCTTTTCACTTTTGATATTAAATAATTAAAAAATTTTTTCAATATTTTCGCCTATTATTGACTTTATTGTTTCCTTATAAATTTTTTTCCATTTAATTGTGAAACAATTTAGCGTGTATTAGCTAGAATTGATAATTACTCGTTAGGAAGATTTGAGAAAAGGTAGCTCGCTGAAAATGCTGATCGTCTAGCAGTAATACGTAGATTGGCGTAATACGCCAATCGAAAAGTTCAACGATAACTAATAGGTCAAATTTCTTTGTGATGATAGAATGATCGTTTAAAAAAATTTCGGTATTAATATTTTTCTATTTTTTCGCTGTTCGTAAATTAAAAGGTAATTAAATGGAGAAAAGAAAAGTCGATATTTTTCCTATTTTTATAGCTAAAATGAAAATGCAATAAAATTGTTGATTTTTTCAAAATCAATAAATAATTATCAATAACAATAAAAAATAATTATGTGATAAATGATTGAATCGATTTGATTATTAATATTTCAACTGAAAAATTAATAAAAATCAATTGAAAAAAAACTAATAAAAATTTCTCAATTAAATCAGATAAAATTAGATAAAAAAAGTGATGAAAAATTGTTGAAAAAATCGCGGATAACACGGAAATTGAAGCTAAAAGCGGAATGAAACCTTTATTCTTTAATTAAATATATTTATAATAAAAAAAAATTAAATCTTAGAAATAATGAATGATGGTGTGCATGGTAACGTATAGAAATCTATTTCCGATTTTTCCGATGATTCCGATATTTGCGTCTAAAATTTTTCGCAAAAACTTACATAATAAATATATATTTCAGAGATTATAAAATAAATATAAAATAAAATTACAAAAAAACAAAAAAATTACACTTTTTTGATTATTTTAATTTAGTAAAGGATGAAAAATTAAATTTAAAATTTTTCAAAAACAATAGCAACATCGAGTAATATGTTTTGGTTGTTTTAGTTGAAGATGAGCAAAATGAGTTCGATTTCGATCTCTTATCAGAACTAAACTTATCATTAAGTAGAATTTTAAAGCGAGCTCGACATTCACCTATCGCCACTCCAATCCAATTCTCATTTATTCCAAATCTACCAAACCACGACTGGCATAGTGCTATAGATAATCGAAGAAGAAGATATTCAGCAATTTTCTACTGGCTCCATCTAAATTTTCTTTCTTTTGTTTGAATCGATGGACAATTAGTTAGCACACTATATGAAACAAAAAAAACTGAATTTTTAAAAATATAAAATAAAAAATAAAATAATAAAATAAAATAAATAATAAATAAATAAAAAATCCCTGAAACATTTCGATATTTTCAATATTTCGATTTTCACCAAAATTAGACTATTTATTGCCAAGTTTTGATGAATTTCATTCGTATTGTTTGACGAACCTCATTTTTATTTGCACCACAAATTAATTGACACTTTAAGTGATTTTATTTGGGCTTTTAATTAAATTCTTTTTTTTTTGAAATTTTAAAATAATTTTTTTTCAAATAAATAAATTTTCGCAAAAAGACATTTAATAAATACGAAATACATGATTTCAAAAATTAATTATCATTATTCTTTTTTTTATTCCAAACAAATTTAAAAGTTTTTTTCCAAAAAAAGTTAGTTATTTTCTAATGAATTCAGCATTTAATTCAATAAAAACTTAAACAATTAAATTCGTTATTATTCAGTGAGTGCAAACTTGCCGTTAAGTAATTCAATTAAATATGAAGTCTTTCCATATTCGATAACCAAATCGACTAAAGTAAAGTTGAGCAAATTTTCTATTGATTTTTAGCGTAATAATTATGAAATGAATTAGAAATAAATGTAAAAATTTTAAAATTTTTAAAATAAAATTTTAAATAAATACTAAAATTTATAATTGGAATTTTATTTTATATATATATATATTTTATATAAATAGCTATAATTTTTGAACAGCATATTTTCATAATAAGAACTGTTAATTTTAATTAACAACGGTTAATTTTAATTTCGATGATTAAATATAAATTTAAAATTGCTGCTAACATTTTATGGTGCAATTTATTATTATTATCAAAAAAGATTTTATCAATTTATGAATTACATAAAATCAGACAAATTTTTTAAATTTAAAGTTTTAAGTTATAAATTTTAAATTTAAAGCTAAATACTATTTCAAAATTTGTAGTTTTTTAATATTAAATATTATTAATTATTATTAATATATTAAATATTATTAATATATTAAATATTATTAATACTTAATATTAAATATTAAATATTATTAAATATTTTTATAAAAAATGGGAGCTCAATTATGCGGTTTCTTTGAATAATTTCTTTGAATAACAATTTTTTTTAATATATCGCTAATAATTTTCTAAGAAAAAATAACAATGAGAGAAAATGATAATTTAAATTATTTATTATTAATGAAAATTTTAAGGTTTTTAGGTTATAAATAAAAATTATTGGCATCTTTCCTCATCATTTGTTTTCTTTTTAAAAATTCTATAAATTAGTTGATTAATAAAAAATTATTATATTTTATTTTATTTTTTTATATTTTATTTTTTTATTTTTTTAAAAAATAACATTAATCGAAATTTATAAAGAAGATAATGAATGAAAAAATTCATAAAAATTTACAGAAATCAATGTGAATACCATTTATAATTTGAAATAATTTTTTTCTCATTTTTATAGAATTTTTATTGAAATTAACAGTCAATTAATGATTCGATAAAATTTCTTTCTCGAATTGATGGTTGAAATTTAAGGATTGTTGATTAATTCATGAGATACACAATATTATAACACATTAATGTTCTTCGTTCATGATTTGATTTTTTTTCTTACAACACCCACTAATGGTAATTTGATTGACTAACCATATTGACAGTTCGAGTGGAGCAATTTAGATAATCTTAAGTTGCTTGTAGATAGAGGAAATAAGAGTTGAGCACCTTAAATGCTACAGGAAGGGCGAGTTGAGCACCTAAGAACTACAGGAACGGAGAGTCGAGTACCCTAAATGCTAGATTTAATGGTAAGTTTATGCACATCGACCTCCTGCTGCTTAATCTCAGCCAATATCTTTCTTTTTTAAATATCTTGCTTTATTTATTATTGAGTTGAAAGCTTAATCATAATTCTTTCAACGATAAATAAATAAATTATCAAATGATATTTAATTTAACATTCCTTAAGTGGACATAGGAGTATATTTGTACGGTATTAAGTGCTCCTATTATTCTTTCCTTATTTTTTCGTTTAACTAATTTGCCTTATACGTGAAATTTCACTCGTGGATCAATCCTTATTATAAATCTTCTATAATCTTATATTTATATAAACAAAAGCGATTGTTCATGCTAAATTTCTTATTGTTGCTCATTAAAGATCCATCAATAGAGATATAGAATTTCGCATAAAAAACATCACTATCATTGTCATTATCGTTGCTCAAGTACCATTCAGTCAGGAGATTCTGGGTATAAAACTAAAAAATGACAAAAATTTATTATTTATTATTTATTAGCATAAAATAGCTTCATGTATTTCGCATATCAGTTCGCATAGATTCTTATCATTTTGTTCCTTTCTATTTCACATGATTTTTTATTTCTAATCATGATTTTTTAGACGTATAAAAAAGGAAGAAATAAGAATAGTTGAAGAATCTTATTCAATATTGTGATTCTGGAAATGAAGGCGTGCCTTATAAAGCATTTATTGTTGAAAAGAATCGAAACGATTAGCCTTTTCCTGATTATGCACAGTTGATTCCACCTCGTTTAGAATTTCTCCTTAACTTTCAGGTCTCTTAATACCTGAAAAGTAATTTTATCTGCCTAAATATCTCTTTTTTTCGACGAACTTTGCATATTTTTAATTCGTTTCATAAAACTCACTTTCTCACTTTTCTTTTAATAATACTTATTCACCGCATATAAGCTAAATAATAAAAATACTTTTTAAAATTTAAGTTAAAAAAGAGCAAATTGATAAATGAATTCATAATATGACAAGAACCACGATATCTTAGCATTTGAATTTTTTTTTTTGTAAATTCTTCTATTTTTATGATTTCTGATAATTTCTATTTCTTTTTTATTAAATCATTAGATTTGATAGTGATTATGCGTTTTATAAGTTTACATGGATAGTCTATTATAAAAAAAATCTATGAAATTTTATTTATTTATTGAAAGGAGAATAATAAATAGAGTTATCATGCGCTCGTTTTGATGTTGGTAAAATCTTATCAGTTTTTTATCAATTATTCAATTATTTATCAGTTTTTTATCAATTATTCAAAACACCGCTTAAATCAAACATTTCTTTTTCATACTTTCAAAAATTTTTTTTAAAAACGAATGCAAAAAATTGACTCAGTTAATTCAGCTGATTATAATTAATTCTAATAATTTAAAATAAATAGATAGTTAGCATTCAACAATTGTTTCAACAGTTCTACTCAGGTTAGCTCCACTAACTTTTAACAATAATAATTTTGCCAGAAAAAGAAATATAATTCTTAGTATCGGCTGCTTTTTTCAATAGCAGATTTATTCCAACGGCATTGCAAAACGTCGAAATATAGTCAATGCATCTTTGAAATTGCGAATATTGTGTTGTCAAAGGCCTATAGTATAGCCAATCTGCATCGTCGGTCCAAAACTCTGATAAAAAATGGTTCTAACGATAGATTTCGAAAATCTATTTTTCTTATAGAAAAAATATTTTAAGCTATTCCCGCCCAGTAGAACGGATTCATTTGCTGCTTCAAAGTTTAGCATTTCTGTTCAAAAACAATTCGTTTATTATTAAAACTTAAGAATTTGAAAAAATTTTTTTTTTGGTACTCGAAATACTTTTCTCCATTTGTTCTGCTATCTTTGATTATTTGGTACCATTCATTATATTTGCTGATAATGTGAAAAATAATACTTTATTGAAATTTAAAGAACTTTAATGAGCTTTGATAACTAGTAATATTTAATAGATTTGTTGCGATTAAACTTCAGAATATTTTTATAAAGTAGAGAGCAGAACTACTTGAAATGCGAACTATTATTAAAGAATTATTTTAAATTTTAAAATTTTTCTCAACAGTTGTTGAAATATATATATTAAAAAATCAATCCATTAAAATAGGCATAAATAAATGAATAAAACCATTATTATTTGTTATTTTAGCAAAATACTAAGATGGTTGAAATTTATCTACTAGAAGACTTATTTTCTATTTCCCTTTCCCCTCATATAACTAGAAGAAATCCCGCTGTACGATTCACTTTTTCCATTCATAGACAAAATCGACAGGTCTTGTAAATTATTTTTCTTCTCTTTTTATTCAAACTGTTCACAATAAACAATCGACTCATCAAACGATAAAATTTCTTACATTGGTTGGAGCTAAACATTTCGCTAAATATTTTTAGTTAAATATCTATTTTTTTTTAATAATTGTCTATAATTTAATAAAAATATATTATTTCTGAAATTTGAAAGTAAAGACAGCTTGTGATCCGATTCCTTTAATATAATGGAAATTCTAGCGCTAGGTTTATTATTGTTTTACCTATAGTTCTATTCACAAATCACTCTTTAGCGAAACACTTTAATCCTATCAATCGTAGAGGAGAGCCACAATAAACTATCAATAGGAGTGATAATTGTTTAAATTGGTTAGATTTTGGGAGTTAACTGCTAATTATCATCGGATTTCTTTGAAGTCTTTTTTATAAACCTTTTTTTTTCTTTTCTACCTAAAGTTATCACAACAATATATAAAAATATTTGATCGCAATTAGTATAATAAAAAAATCAAATTAAATTTATTTTCAGGTTTATTTAAAATTTTAAAAAACTATTAAAGAAAAAATAGAAAATACAAATAAAAAACATTGAAATGAAAATAATGAAATGGTTGTTATGAATAATAATTATTGGATGAATTATGATGGTTATTTTGCTAATTTTTATATTTGCTTTTATTTTTGTCAACGATGTTACAGGTTTGTCAGTTCAATTCATTCATTTTGTTTAAATATATAAATATAGTTTCATTTTTTATTTCTGTGAACGTTCACCATTTTTTTAATAAGATTCCCATCAAATTTTCACAGAAAATCATTGGCGATAAAAGTATGGTCGACAATAGTATTACTTAAGAGTTTTTCAAAAATAATTTTAAGTTTATTTCTGTCGAGAATAGAATAATAATGTAATGAGAGAAACAATAACTTATCCTATCACCATTATCACCGTTCTATATTTGTGTAATATACCAACTATATTAAGAAGCTATCAGCCTTTAACCACTCATGTCCAAGATATAAGATATATTTTACGGATCCGTCGAGCGAATAAAATCTCACATAATTATATCCACCTTGGTTCATATACCACCTATATTAATAATGTTATCATAGAGCGTCGCCTTCGTGGTTGGTTAGGGTATTCTCCGTTGTCCATCACAGGAGTTGACGCATATTTACTATTTGCCGTATCTTATGATGGATGGCGTCAAAAGCGAGGTGGGCCAATCGAGAGTCAGCAAAGATTTTGAACGTATAGGGAGACCAGCTATAAATGAACTTAGACGATGGAAAAAGGAATGGCTTCTATAGCGATGAGATCGCACCGAGCAGCTTGTCTTATTGCTATGGCTAGCGGAGAGAGCGTAAGAAGTAATGGTGAAAACTGTTAGAAGAAATAGAACCATCTTTACTTTAATAAGGTGTCGCACAATTTTTATTGTTAATAATTGATTTGATATTTGAGATTCAGGTGGCTTAGAGATATAAAAATAGCGTTACTGAAAATAATTAAAGCTCGGCAAAATCTAATTCATAATTTTTTAAATGAAAACATTCAAATAGTGCTTTCTATTTTCAATAAGAACTAATCGTGAATGAATTTAAATCTCCATTAAACTCGCAAATATTTTTTTCACATCATAAAGCTTATAAAAATAAAATATTATAAAAAAAGCCCAAGAAATGCATATTAAATTAAATGTGAATCAGATGTTTTTTCAAATCAAATATTTGAGATTTCAATGAGGGAAAACTTTTACAAACTTTAATTATACTTTCGAAAGCTAATTGTTATATATTTCGGTATGAGATTTTTGCATTAAAACTGAAATAGCATTATTATCTATGATGAGCAGAATTTATGAATTTTTTGTATTTATACAGGTCCAATGTAAAATGGCTTCGTGGGCTGTCGCACAATTTGGAGCATAAAGGTTGAGGTTTTATTCCCCACAGGAATAAGCCTGTCGGAAAATCCGGGTGATGCTGGCGACTGGCGATACTTCTATCGCTAAGAGATTCCCTTGACCCAATGCGGAACAAGTTTAACCAGTAATAGTGATGACTCCTAAAAAAAAATAAAGAGCTGTTTCATTTTCAATTTCCATTCGTACGCAAATGCCGGCAAGAAAAAAAATTTTATTCTAAAAATTAATAAATAAATTAATAAATGTAAAAAAATAAAATAATATAATTGAAATTTTTATGAGATATATATATATATATGATATATGATATATTTAGCACCATTCAAATGCTATAGTTGTATGTCTCGTTATTATGGAGCTACGTGGCAGTTTGCTGGATACAGTCGGATTTATATGGAACCTCGTTCATTTACAGACTATTGCAGCAACCCAAATATTAGAGGCGCAGACGTTCCATTTGTCTTTTGTGATGGTTCCACTAATTGCATTTCGATCGAGGAGAATCTCAAAATTGGTAAATTTTATTTTCAAATTTTAATTTAAACGATCAGTTCCTTCTATCATTATTGTCATCTTCATTATTATTATTGCCATTATCATTTATATTATTAATATTATATTTATTATATATATTTATATATTGTATTATTATATTTTATATTATTATATTATTATAATAATTATTTTATATATTATTATATTATATTATTTTATATTATATTATTATATATTATATTCCTATATATTATATTATTATATATTATATTACTATATATTATATTATTATATATTATATTATTATATATTATGTTATTATATATTATATTATTATATATTATACTATTATATATTATTATACATTATTATATATTATATTATTATATATTATATTATATTTTATACAAAACCAGTTCAGTTTGCATTTTATTTTTTTTTATTAATTATTAATTATTAGCTGATTTTAAAAATTTTACTTCTCCGCATGGTATTGAATTTACGGATACTTTAGCAACTTTAAATTTGAATTTGAAAACTTTGAATTTTCTTTTTTTTTTCATTTTATTCATTTTGAGTTCGTCTTGAATTTGTGATAAATAATTAAATAATTCTTTTCGTATTAATTTATTAAAATACTTATCAATATCTATCAATATTCGTTAATGCGCCATGAATATATTATTCAATATCTTATCATAAATTATCAACAATATCATGAATATATCATTTAATATCGCGAACGACTCAAATAATTTTACAAAACTTTTTTTTCGATTATTTGTAACCAAATTCTATAAATATAAAAAGCAAAATTTTGGCGAAAATTTTTATCTAAGTTATTAATGCTTTAAAGTTTTTATGAAAATTTATTCATAAATTTGATTTTTTTTATTTTTTTGATTACAAATTTGGTTAAAAGTTAAAATTTGGTTAAATTGGTTTGGTTAAAAGTTGGATTTAAGAAAGATCCAAATGTCCAAATGCGAAAAATGCAAAAACTAAAGTTGATTGATACAAAATTGAATTTTATAATTTATAATAATAATTTATAAAAAAATTTCGGTTGTATTCGGTTCGGTTCGGTTCGGTTCGATTTTTAAGCAAATTTTAAGTTTTTTTTTGTTTGGAATCCAAATAAATCGAAGGATTTTCTGATTTCTAAGAAATTATTGAGGTATTCATTTAATGAATATTGTGCTCTTTATTTTTTCTAAGTGGCACTGCTGCAAATGTGCATCGATCTTTATAGTTGAAAAAAATAAAATTTTTTTTTTTTTTAGTAAAAATCGAATTTTTTTTCACAAAATTCCTATTATTTGTTATGAAAATATTTTACCAAATATTTTATAAAAAAACTAAATTTATGCAGAAAAGCAATGAGGAATTTATTTCATGGTGAATAATGAAATTTACAAGAATAAATTTATAATTTATTTATATTTGGACGATTAAAAAAAACCCGGTACTACTACTCTAGTAGCACTATAAATTGGAAGAATAGTTTGGTATACTTTAGTACCAGCGTATGTTAGAACTAAAACTAGCATTTCAGTACCACTATGGCTTAGTGCAATTCTAGTAAAGTTAGAAGAATAATTTTTAAAATGTTGCAGTTAAATTGAATTGAAAAGAATCGCAATTATGTTTCGTGGGAAATGTTTATGGGCAATAAGTAAAGTGCATAAATTGTTGTTATATATATATATTCTATTATTCTCACAAAATCTCGATTACCATCAATTTACTTAATATATATATGTATATATATCATATTTCTTAATTTTTCGTTATGGCAAATAACCAAGGATTATTAAAAATTTGAAATTATTAATAAATGAATAAATTTTTTTAATACACTAATAATTTTTTATTTTTACAATTATAATTGTAATTTTTTTCATAAAAATGCAGAACAATTTAATTTAAGTAATTATTATTCTTCTTCTTCTAAGCTCTCACCACTACTGGTTAGGCTGACTCTGCTGGCTACAAGAGTAAAACGTCTCCAAGCTGCTCGGTCCGACACCATCATTTTTACTAATAAAAGCCATTCCTTTTTCCATCGTTTAAGTCCATATATTGCTGATCCACCTATGCGTTCAAAATCTTTCCTGACCGTATCAATCCAAGTCTTGATTTGACGCCATTCACCACACGGTTTAGTAAGTAACGAAATATGCGACAACTCTTGTGGTGGATAATGGAGAACATGCCTTAATCATACCGAACATGCCGAAGGCGACGCTCTGTGATAACTTTATTAAAGGTATTTGAACGAAGATGCGATCATATGATATTTTATTCGCTCGACGGATCCGTAAAATATATTTTAGACAAGAGTGGTCAAAGGTAGGTGGCTTCTTAATATTCTCCACTCTCATTGGTCATGTCTCAGAGCCATATAGCAAGATCGAACGAATCACAGCTATATAGATGCGGACTTTCGTTTTTATGGTGATTTCACGACGACTCCATAAAGATTTCATCAACCGGATGATTGCATTTCTAAATGCCGTAATCCGACTTGTAATATCGCCTTTTGCCTGGTCATTTGGTATTAGAGTGGACCCAAGGTATCTAAAATCAGGCGCTTCCTCAACCGGCAATGAATTTACAAAAAGAGGCTTTTTATCAGCTCCTTGCACACAAGACGAAAAGACTTTCGTTTTATGTATATTGACCCTGACTCCTATTCTTGATGTAGTTTCTGGCTAATTATTAATAAATTATTAATTATTATTAATTATTAATAATAAATAAATTGTCAGATTGTTACGAATTTTTTTATTAAGAAAATTTCTATTCTATTTGAATTTCTATTTGAAAAATGATTTTTTTTCATTTTTATGGTAAAAATATTATTTGGCGCTTTTTTTTGAAAAATTTAATTATAAACCTACAGCAATGAATTGTCAAATAGTCAATAGTCGTACGATTTTTTGCTTTTGGCAAAAATAAACTCCAATAATGATGACTTAAGTGAGGAGATTAAATCGTCACATCGTGTAATCTATGTGGCTTAATATGCTAATAATAATATAAATTTGATAGTTGAGTAATAAGTTATTTCGATTTTGGTTATGGACCTAACTTCTATCTGTCGAACCTACTTGGTGATCAACCTGCATTTTTATCTACTTAAAAAAACCTTATCCTAATGGTTAGCGGAACCATGTAAGCCAGAAATGGAATATACTATTAGATTATGAAAAAATATTGCTTCGGCTTCAACTTCAGATGAAGCATGAATTTGATTTCTTCTCCTTGATGTGAATGAAAATGTCATTAGCAGTAAAATTTGCATGGATTACAAACAAATATTTTTATCCGTAAGTGAACCTCTGATAAATTTTGCATTGGTAACCAGTGGCAGAAATCAAGCAAGAACTGGTGAATAGTAGAAAATTAACTTAAACGAAAATTTGCTACTTTTTTAGATATTAATCAAATTTTTTAAGCTTCACGTTCTCATTATGCTAAGAAGTAAAGATCAAAGGAAATTTTTCAAAAAAAACTACATAATAACTGATAATGATGTGATATTTGTTGATAATAATGATATGATTCGTTGAATCAACTAACTATTCAATATTCAATATTATTCAACATGTTCTCATCATTTTTGGTTTGATTTCCACTAGATTTCCACTAGCTTATTGCATCATACAAATTTTCTTAGGCATTTTTTTAGGCAATTATTTGGAATAATATAGAAATACAAGGAATTTTTGAAAAAAGAATTTATTATTGTCGAAATCATAGTATTGGTGCTCCGTAAAATTAATACCAGCTGTTCTACTTATTCTACCCTAAACTATTTCATTTATGAATATTTCTATAACGTTTTCACGTATAGTTTTATAAATAGTGAATAGTGATCTTAGTGGAAAATGGACCATAGCAATTTGTTTCGTATTTGAATGGCAAAATATAACATTTGTTAGGATCAATATAATAATGCGTTATTTATTCAAGAGTTTTATGTTTATTATCTGTTGTTTCAACTAGCAATTTTCGGATGAAATTAGGAAAATATTATCTCATTTCCATATTCCAATAATCTCCATCCATTTTGCTTATTAATATGGGGGATTTTGTCTCAATATTATAATAATAATAATTAATAATAATAATATTAATATTCAAATTTTTGCAAATTCTATTTATCTTTATAGGATTAGAATTTTAAGAACTAATAAATGGCAATTTTTATCCCTCTAAAAAATGCTCTACGCTTAAATGCTCATCTATTATCATCTATTATTGAAAATTTCTCTGAATTTAAAAAATAAAATAATCATTTTTTGTATAATTTTTGAACTATTCATTCTATGTAGGTGAACAAATGATTGAAAGGTAAAAATTTTCATTCGTTATTCAAATGGCCAATTGTCAGTGAATTTTATAAAACTTCAGTCATAGAAAACAAACTTGATGATCAGTTGTCATTAAATGTCATTAATTGTTCGCAATATTTGAAGTAAATTATTTCATTATTACAACATATAACATTAAAATTTCTCTTTTACCTCTAATTTTTTTGATTAAAAATTTGACAGATTTTGACGAATACTAGCAATTAAAATATTAAAACGATATTTCATGAAATTTGTACTCAAAACAATTTCTTAAAACAAAAATATATTCCCAAATCACCATCGCTTGTCGTGTAAAATTTTTTTCAAAAATTTTTTATTCCATTCAAAATTTCATTTTTTTTCACAACTTTTTTTTCTTTGAATTTTTAAAACATTTCTTATAGGATTTCCCAAGAGATAAATGAATAGAAATGAAATAATTCATAGTGAAATATAATATGTTGATTTATATCTACAAAATGTTGAACTAATACTAAAAGAAAAAATGGAAAATTTTAAAATTTGAATTACAAAATAAAATTCAATTCAAATTCAAATAAAATTCAAATATATACATGAATTTTAATTTTATTTTATTTAATATTATATTTTATAATATTTTATATTATTAAAAATATTTTTTTTTAAAGAGTCCTCACCATTACTGGTCAAACTCGCTCCACTGGCTTGTCGCATTGGGCAACATGCCATGGAGTACCTTGGCGATAGAAATGCAGGTGAGTCGCCAGCATCACCCGGATTTTTGTACTCCTGCGGGGAATCGAACCTCAGCATCGGCGCTCTCGATTGAGCAACAACCCACTGAGCCATTCTATCCCTAAAAAATGAAAATATTATATTATAAATATTAAATATAAAGTATAAATGTAAAATATTACAAATATTAAAATTATTATATTGTAAAAAATATTTAGAAAACATTATTAACAAGAAAATAATATGATATTATTAAAAAAAAATAAAGCTCAGATATTCCATAAAAATTTTCCATTAAAATCATCAAATTATGCTGGTGAATTTCTACTAAAATGGAAAATTTAACAATTTTTCACCTTCTAAATTTTATTATTTTAAATTTTATTCATTGTATACTATTCGCGGATATAATTCTGCAAAGATAAATTATTTCATTGCGTCATTCAGAAAAATTTCTTCATATCATCCTATAACTTCTTAATGTTACCATTGCAATCTGATTTCTTTGCTAATATAAGTTGCAGATAAATTTTTAGATATTAGTAAATTAGTATTTTGCTTACCTTAGGGCAATAAAAAAAATCCATACCAAGAAAAAAAATTGACTGAAGAAGAAATGTGTCTATGTTTTTCGTAAGCCTGATAATTCCTAATAGATTAAAATTTATCGTGATATTCTCTTGTTTCCACCTAGAAACATTTTGTACAGAAGTATAGCAGTGTTTAATTTCCCGTTATTTGCTTCAATATCCACATTCCCGTCAGATTTTCCCTCTTTCGTTTTTTCATAATCTCTCTCTTGTGGACGATCAGCAAATCATTAGATATGGCAAATAAAATATATTACATTTATAAAATTACAAAAAGCAATTAAAATTAGATGTGATAATACGAAAAGAAGTATAAAAAAATTAAATGGAGAAAAGAAGGAAAATATTTAAACAAGGAAAAATAAAAAGAAAATACAAATAGCAAAATTTATTAAGGAATTTAAACAATAGAATTAGAATTTTTGCATAGTTTCAGAAGACAAAAAGAAATGATCAGACATGAAGAGATATTTTAAATATTATTATATTATTAATAAATACTAAATATATGTAGCATTATTGAAGAGCTATGATAAAACAATTAGGCTTAGAGGCACTAAAAAATACAAGTAAGAGTGCGTATGCCAAAGTGGACGTAAAGAGCTTCAAAGAAGCATTAAGAGTAGAATATAACGGAATTGTGGAGATAAGGAGCCACAAGTGAAGAGTTTTGGATCTTACGCAGAATTTAGAAAAGAGATTTAGATTTAAAAATTTAGAAATTTGAAGCTCTTATTGATAGATTAGGTGATTCTGAAGTAGTGTGATTAAGATAAACAGTGGTGTATCAAAAATAAGAAGTGATTTAACAAGTGCTGAATAAAATTTCAGCAAATTTAACAGTTGAAAATCCAGATGAAAATATAAAAAATAGTTTTAAAAAGGAATTAAAAACAATTTTTTGAACATATTACGGGAAAAGAGTACAGCGGTGTTCTGCTGAAATTAAGAAGATAAGATTTTAAGAAGAACGAAAAAATATGAAAGGGATTTGAGAAAATAACCGGCTGAAATTCATAGTTCGAGCTTTAATCTCTTTTTTTCCCGATATTTAGAATAGACGTATTAGAACTACCATAGCAAATTATTATATGGCAATCATGTTGCATTAGATAATCAATGATAAAAAGATAATATAAATATAAATTGATAATAATATAAATTGTAATAATAATAATATTATATAGTAATATAATAATATTATAATATTATAATAATATTATATTATTACTGTAATAATATAAATTGTAACTGCAGCAATGACTATAGAGTAAATTCGAAAATTTACATAAATTTTTGTCTTCTTTATTGTATTTACTGATTGTACTGATAAAATAACTCTTTTTCAACCACCACTGATTAAATTGGCTCTGGCCACAAGGCAACGAGTAAGATTTCCAGGCCTCGATTTGATGCCATACCTGAAAATAACAGAAACTCACGTTTTCTTCCGTCTAAGTCCATATATAGCACGCCAGTCTATACATTTAAAATCTCTATAATATCAGGTGTCAGGTTTTAATATCTCTCTTCGCTTTCACCACTATCCACCAGGTATTACCGAGTGAAATAAATATGCGTCAATTCTTCAGATTCGACTTGAAGAACATGATCTAATTAATGTAAATTTATTCAAGGAAAAGTGGCTGCAATCATGTCAGAACTGCTATACACTAGGTGATCACGCTTCCATTTCCCTTAGGAAAGAATCATGAAAATCTTCTTAATATTTTTTCATTGCCTTCCGCTCTCATTGGCCACATGTTGTAGCCCTATAGTAAGACTGTACACGCTACAGCCAGATAAGGACTTTCATTTAGATGATGAACATTTCTCACAAAGACCAAATACAATTGAGATAGAACAGAGCTACTTCTAGCTGCTTTTCGCTTGGCCATTATTAGAGTGGATCCAATATGAATTTGTTTATTGTTGAAGAAAAAAAAATGAGGCAGCTTTAACAGAGTGAGGCCAGCTTTCCATCATGCTACAGTCTTAACTTATTGCTTCTATTGATTATTTGAAATCAGGCACTTTTGATGATAATTATAAAAGCAGCGTTGCCTTCTTTATATAGTTCATGAGCCCGATTTTTGCTGCATTTATCGATACACTATCCAACATCTTTTGTATCTATTTCCTTATAACTATGAGCAAAAAAGGCTGAGGAATAATCTAACCTATTGCATAAATGAAGAAAAAAATATAAAATGAGGCAGCTTTAATAGAATGAGGCCAGCTTTGAAAATTCTTGCCATCATGTTAGACGAGCCTTACCTTAATGCCTCTATTGCGGATCCTATTATGGCTTTGCGAAGAATTTGTTATTGCCATCTACTCGAACAATCTTTTCCATATTCAAGGCCATATCATTTCAATTCCACCGTGCTTCACATCAAAATAATTAATAATGAAAATTCGACTGATTAAAATTTATTCAGTACAAATTTTTTAATTGAAATATCCTTTAAAAAAGGCAGTTTAAATCATCCTTTCAACTTATTCACTTTATACGATATTTACGATGATCCGATTTCAGGAATAGGCGCTCAAGGCTTTATACGCGGATGTTGGTCATCAATATTCCTATGGGGCTTTAATCGAACTGGCACAGTGGGAGCTTTACGAAATCGTGAATTCTGTTATAATTTTAATTTATCTCAGGTTATCGCTGGTGGAAAACCATTTGAGTCACAGCTTAGGTATTCTTATAGTTATTCTGAGAAATTTGAAAGTGCAATATTTGCTTAGCGATAAATATTGATACATCTTTCATCCTTTTTCTAAAAACCCTTTTGGCTGTCTTCATTACTTCTAAGGCGAGAATCCTTCATAACGGAATCATTTCGGAGTACCACATACCACATCACTCGAACTTTACTGACAAGGAACACAAATTTTTAATAATACATTTACATTACTTCAATAACGGCCAAATTGTCAAACCTATGATGCTTGACAACAGTTGAGAACCTACACTCGCCAGCTTCGGCATGACAATGATCGAGCAATTCGAAAATATTATATTCCTGATATCATTTTAATAATAGTCCATTGTTTTCAATAAGCACGCTGAAGATTACTCTTTTTACTTTTCCGATATTGCATATTGTAATTCCGACATTGTAATTTATTATTCGTTTTTCAGGATTTGTTCTTGTGGTGGCAATCTTTGTAATGGCAATTCATATTCGTCAAGTAATTTTTCTACGAAATGCATAATTCTTCTTTCTATCAATTATATGATATTTTCTTATATTTTTAGGATATAGAACTTGTTTTTTCGATAATTACAAAATGACATAAGAGTAAACGCGCTTTTCAAAAAATTTCAATTTTCAAGGACGATTATTATTCAGTTTTCCTTATGTCTGACTTCACAATTAATGATTATAATTCATGAAGCATGAAAATATAATCAAATTTGCCTTTTATGATCCCATATATTGAAATTAAATAGTAATGCGCTAAAAAATTTCGAAAATGACAAATCAAATATTTTTTGTTAGTGGTTCCACACTTCCACCAGAATTTCACCTTTACTAATATTACTACCGTCCAGGAACAATCAAACTTATGGCAGCAGTCGAACTTTTGCAGATGATCACTAGTAATAATATTAAACAGAGTATTTAGCAAAGATTTGCTAATAGTTTTTTTGCTCGTACATTTTTATCTTGTATAGGATAAAATTTTTTATTATTGATATAATTTCTTTGATCAATTTTATGATAAAATTCATCTAAAAGGATCGTTTATATTGCATTAAAAAATATTTGCTCTATTTTCCAACTTCTTATACATATCACTTAAAAGGTATTGATTATCTAAGAAGATTAATTGCAAAAGATACTACAATATATAAGTGATAAAGAGTGATATGAAATATCAGTTATAATTAAAGCGAAATTAATGAAATATCTTACAAATTTTGAATTATAATCTAATCCAAATTTTCTTCATGGAATTACAAACTGAATTTTAAAAATATCGACAAATCGAAAATGAAAAATTTAAAGAGATTCGATAAATGATAAGTAAAAAATTATGAAAATAAAAAGATAGGGAATTTTTCCTAATTTCCATTTTCTTATTGCACTTTTTTTATGCTTATCTTTTAAATTCGATGATCAATTAAAAAGCATAAAACACATGGCACATATCTTATCTTTTTTCCTAATTCAATAATCATATATTAAAATTAAATAATATTAAATAATATTAAAATAATATTATAAATAATAAATAAATAATATTAAAATTTATAATATTAAAATTAATTAATATTAAAATTATAAATAAATAATATTAAAATTTACAAAGAAAGAGAAAATGATTTGAAAGGACGATAACTTTTTTTGCTAATGTCATCGACAATTTATTTAATTTTCATCATTTCATACTCGTTATAATTTTTTTTTTTATTGTTAATATAATTTCTTACCCTCTTAAATTCCATTTTATATTCTTATAATACTCCTAAAAGTACTCCTAAAAGTCGTATTCACTTAAGTCAGTACTCTCTTTCAGTCAGAGTTTTTACTGCACCCCATTGCCCAAGTTTTTTTTTTTTACATAGCACATTACTTGGGAAATTTCATTTATCAGTTTAACAATTTATCAGTTTTATTTCTTTGTTTTGTTTCCTAATTTAATACTTTTCATCTTTCTTAAAATTCCATTTACATCTTTTGAAACTTCTTCAACATCATATGAAATCGCTTTTTCCAAATTTAAAATCTTTTTGTAATTTTCTAAATCTTTTTTCTAAATCTTTTTTAATAATTGTTTAATTAAATCACGATTCATTCGAATAAATAACTGAATGGATCTTGCGATCGTAAAAGAAATTCTTAATTAAGCAATTATTTCTCTTCTAGGTTCAAGTTTACTGTCCAATCATATTTCATATTGAGTAATTTTTTCTTTATCATTGTCAAAATTAGCCTCATGAGATGGAAAGAATCCTTCGAGATCAAACTTAACCATGAAGCGCTATCTGTTGCTCCTAATATAGTTGATACGTTCGCTGAACCATATGCTTGCAACTGCGAGCTCTCGACAGAAGAAGAAATAAGCTATCCATAAATCCTTAAGGCCAATAAGACTTCGGGAGAAGATGGTCTTCGGACTGAACTCTTTAAATGTTGTCCATCGTCTTTTATAACACACTTTTAACAAATGGAAAAAAGAAATATCAGATGATTACCAGATGATACCATTATCAGATGATTGGAGTAAAGCTCACGATTCTTAAGAAAGATTATAGGAGATAGTGCGACAATTATTTAGGAATTAGCCTACTAGTCCTTTCAGTGAAAATTTTTGCTTCCTTTTGCTCAATAGACTTATGGAAGTACGAGACAGCACGATGCTAATTAAACTGGATTCAGACTGGGGCGCGGTTGCTGACTAGATTTTCACGTAAAGAAGGGTGTTGGAACATCGCTTATTTACCCACTGTCACGTGTTTAACTTTGCTGCTGCCTTTGATTCAATTGATAGAACGGCGCTTTGGAGGATGATGGAAAGTGACGATGTTCCAGAAAAGATCATTCGACTCATAAAAGCATTTTATTAGCGTATGTCGGCAAAGGTCTCTATATGTGGAGAATGGGGAGAATCCTTTGAAATAAGAACTGGTGTCCGTCAGGGCTGCATCCTATTTCCTACAATATTCAACTATGCGATAGACTAGATAATGGGTATTGGCGCTCAAGAGGTGTGCAAATCAATCCAGATTATAGCACCACAGATCTTGAATATGCTGACAATGTAGTCCTTTTTGCTTACAGTTATGACGAAATGCAAATAATGCTAAATAACGTGTCAGCAACAAGAATCGGTCTCAGTGTAAATGTAAATAAAATGAAAATCTTTTCGTCTTTTGTGCAAGAAGCTGATATAATGCCTCTTTTTATAAATTCATTGCCTGTTGAGGAAGAAGTGCGCGATTTTAAATACCTTTGGTCCACTCTAATACCAAATGGCCAGGCAAAAGACGATATTATAACTCGAATCACGGCAGATAGAAATATGTTCTTCTGGTTGACGAGACCTTTATGGAGCCGTTGTGAAATCACCATAAAAACGAAAGTTTATATCTATATAGCCATGATTCGTTCGATCTTGCTATATGGCTCTGAGACTTGGCCAGTGAGAGTGGAGGATATTAAGAAGCTATTAGCCTTTGACCACTCATGTCTAAGGTACATTCTACGGATCCTCCGAGCAGATAAAAAACACATGTTGTATCCATCTTCCATCTTCGCTCAAATGCCATCTACATTAATAATGTTATCACAAAACGTTGCCTCCATTGGTTAGGACACGTTTTCCGTCGACTACCACAGGAGTTGACGCATATTTCGTTAACTATTAACTGTGTAAGCGAGGTGTGCCAATCGAGATCTGGACTAATACGATCAGAAAAGATTTTGAACGTATAGGTTGGCCAGCAATATACACGATGGAAAAAGGAATGGCTTCTATTACTGCCGACGATGGCATCAGACCGCGTTATTGAAAGCGTCTTACCCTAGTAGCCGTTGAAGTCAGCCTAACCAGTAATGGTGAGAGGTGTTAGAAGAAGAAGTCAAAAGTAGCTGCAAACTACAGCTTTGCAGATCAAAAATTTAGTCAAGCTATGTCTAATTCTTCTGCCTATGCTGCTGTAGAACGAGTGTTTTAATTTAACATTTAATCACATACATAAAAATTGTAACTTTCTAAATTAAACTTTCCTTTTCTTTTTAAAGCCTTTTCTGAACTTGATTGCCTATTCTTGATTTTTTCGTCAAAAAGGCTTTTCCGATCATTGGCATTTTATAATTCAAAGAGCATGCGAAAAAATATTTTCATTACTTATATAATCAATTTCTTATAATAATATTTAAAATATGATAAGGGATAGAATGGTTCAATGTGGGTTGTTGCTCAATTCGGTGTGCCGATACTGAGGCTCCATTCCTTGTTGAATCTCCGAAAATCGGAGTGATGCTGGTGACTTACCTGTACTTCTGTCGCCAAAGGTCTTCCTTGTTCAGTGCGACAAGCCAGCGGAGCAAGTTTAATCATTAATGGTGAGGACTGAGAAGAAAAAATATTTAAGATGATAGTATATAAATATGTTCGATTATAAACGATAATATATTTCATACTTTTACACGAAGTTTTTTTTTTCATTTGAAACCACGAAATCCAAATTTATAAAACTTGTTTTTTGTTAAAATGAAAATTTAATCACAAAATTAAATAATTTTTCATAGCTAAACGCAAATTTTAGATGAAATTTTCATTTTCTATTCTAACACATATTTGAATAGTTTCATATATTTAAATAATTTTATTCTTGATTCAATTAAATTATTTATTGAAAATTTATCTAAAAAGCGAAGGAGAATTAAGGAAAAGGGAAATATAAATTATCGTATTTGCGTCTCCCTTAGTTTTGCAATTGTTTAACAGTGATTGATATGATAAAATAAAAATAAAAAAATGCAGAAAAAATGAATATTATTTTATTATCATTAATAATAAAAAAAAAATTTTGCTGAATATTTAAGTCAAAAAAAGAAATTTTTTTTAACTTTTTAAAAAAATTTTTTTATAAATTTTTTTATGTTCGTGGACATTCGGGACCTCTTTCACCAGCTTTACACTTGCAATCCGCATCATTCATTCGTCTTTCGGTAATTTCACGACCATTACCATCTTTTCCAATTATACAAAGGCATCCTTCAAAAAAGATTTGTTCATAAAATTTCATTTAATTCTCAAAAAAAAAAAGAATTTTTATAGAAGAAAATGGAAAAAATTTTCATTGCATTCATCCACTCATTAATCCAACTTTGACCAACAAAGAAAACAATGAATAAGTCCAAATTAAGCGAAAAATTGCTTTTCTTATCATTTTATTTTAAAATGCCCCAAGGCTTATTCTTTTTTTCCAACTTCTTCTAACAGCTCTATCATTACTGGTTAAGCTGACTCCAAGAGTAAGATTTTTCCAAGCGGCGCGGTATGATGACTTCGTCGACAATAATAGAAGCCATTTCTTTGTTCATTGTCTAAGTCCATATATTACTGGACCACTTATGCGTTCAAAATCTTTTCTGACCGTATCAATCCAGGTCTTGATTAGCCCATCTCGCTTTTGACGTCACCCATCACAGAATTTAGCATCATAATAATACAGCCAATACCTCTGCTTCGAGCTAGAATTAGAACTACTCGAGACTCTAAGTGAGGAAGATGGACCTCCAACAAATAGGCATGTGCCCACACGATATTTAGAATGAGTGTGAACAGTGATCACTTGCAACGTCCATAAAAGTTCTGACATTCTACGCTGATACGGCTAATGCCTCGCCGCGTGTGCAGAGGGCTGTTCCTCTTGATAGGTTTCGAGCAATTACCCTGGCTTGAGAGCACATTTTATTTATCAGCATTGGGATCGCCTTATGTCAGGATTGTATGATTATTACATGTATCACCTGGCTGGGAGTATTTTTTTGCAACTAAATAAAAATAATCACGAATTCCATCTCATTTCTCGCTTTAATGGATTAGTTTCACGTGAATTCGCTAGCAACTTTTGAATTTTATAGAATAATTAAACTAAAAATTTTCAAAATGTAAAATAACAACTGTTGAAAGGCGAAATAATTCGAAATCTAAGATAATGTAATGTAATAGTAATGTTAAAGTGAATAAAAAAAAAAAAAAAAACATTTCTAATTACTAATTTTCACTTTCGATTAAGAAAATATGAAAAAAAATTTTTTATTGTAAGGAAAAATGAAAAAAAGGCTAGCTGATTGATGAGAATTCGCCTCGAATTTTATTTCAAAGTAGCCAAAATTTTTAAAAAGCATTTTAATAAATATATGCTTTTTTAATAAGTATTTTGTAATAAAAGACAGATAAACTAGAAATGGTGCGTTAAAAAATTGCAGTGGAATATAATGGAAAATGGTTAATGATCGCCTGAAACCATGGAAAGAGCAATTACCTCGAGGTCTGGGAAAACATCCCTCTTTCAATCCTTGGAATTTTTTATGTAATTCATCGAGCACTTTCGCATAATTAGCTTCTGCTCTTGTACGTATCGAATCGTCCGTTGGTTTAACGTGTAAATTGTCTGAAGGTAGAGGACGACGCCGAATATTCATTTGTTGTGCGGTAGCTGTACCTCGTTTCAATCGCTGTATTATAAAAAATAAAAGTAAGTAAAAAAATAAAATTCTGCAATAAAAGATGATAAATCTTTTTCAAGAAATGAATTTTTATAGGGAAATTCAGCAAAAAGATCAATTATTTTATTAAAATTAATTATATTTAATTTATGCATATTTGATCATTAATTATACCAAAATTTGCCTTAAACAACGATTCATCATCGTTCGTTTATAGCAAAATGTTGGCTGCAAATTTTACAAATATTATTCATATAATGAAATTCAATGAATTTTTTTTTTTTCACTAATTATTTTCTAATTTTTTTTCCTTTTTAGCTTTTAATGGTTTTGATGAAAATTAATTTAAGAAATTGCTTTTAATTATGAAAACTAACCATAGGTAATTTACATTTCGCTTCTTCATTATACGTGGCGACAATTTCACTACCGTTTGAATGCTTTTCATTGCATCTGCATCCACCAGAAGGCTTAGGAAAGCAATTTTCTTTAAAATCACCATATTTCTTTTTAATTTCCTCTGTGACTTTTTGCTTTTGTGATACAGCAACTGAAATTATCTAAGAATATTTCAATGCCTATTAAAATATGCAGAAAGTCTGACATAGATAAGCATTAATATTTATAGCCAACACTGTATAGCTTCTTTTTTTTAAACATTAAACAACACATTTATAGCAGTAATAGTAATAGCGTAAGCCGAGAGTAAATTCATATAGCACAACAGAAATTTATGTATATATATATATATAGTGTTCATTATGGATGGCGTCAAAAATTTCTGGATTGATAAGAGTGGAAAAGATTTCGAATTCCAAACGACCTAGAGATATATAGGTATAGGCGATTTAGAAAAGAATTCTGTTATTTTCAATTATGGCATTGAACTCCTTATAGTCAGTAGAATAAGTAGTAATAAGTAGTAGTCATTGCTTGGTGATTGGTCGATAGCTAAGTGACAAGAAAATTGCCATCAAGAACCGAGGCTTCGAATGCATCGTGCTTCGGGCGAAAATATGGCATTATAAAGAAAGAATAGGCTTGTTGTTCAACTTACAGAGTCGATGTTGAGATTCCATTTTGAGCACGAGTAAATCTGTGCAAAAATTTAGGTGATATTAGCGACTCACCTATGCTTCTATTGTTCTAAGATTCCTATTACCAAAGGATTCCTTGGCATACTTGTGTAGTCCGACTAGTCAGCGAATTTAGGTGAAAAAAAAAAAATTTGTTGATTCCAAGAATTATTGCGATTATTCCATGTACATAACCTTTGCCAATAAACAAATTTATCAATTAATCTTAACCTAAACTATATAAGCTAGTTTGTTTACATTGCAAACTATAATAGCGATTTGCTTTAGGCAAAAGGCAAAATGACAGGAAAATTTTTTTAGCTACAATAATACAATACAAAAAAAAAATAAGGAACTAACTGAACAAGCAATATTTTACGAAAAAATCCTCTTTTTTTTACGAAATTTCATTTTCATGCATAAAAAAATATTCACAAATTTAACTGAGACCTATTATCATAATTAAACTCATAAGTTGATCCATTCCTTCTATTTTATTTCTATAAAAATATGGATGAATAAATTGAAAATCTAAGCAAATTGTTGATACAAAAATCGATTTAAATATAAAAACAAACCATTGTTTGGTATTTTACATTCATCTTCCGAATCGAATTGTCGAACAGTTACATGACCATCGGTAGCTTTAATATTGCATCTGCAACCACCACTTGGACGCGGAAAACAATCTTCTTTAAAATCTCCGTAAGATTGTTTAATAATTGTGCTCACATCTCGTTTTATAGATACACCAGATGGCTTAAAAAAAGAAAATTCATTTGTTACAGTTTTTCTAATTTGTGCGATAAATTTAAATTGGACACATCATAAATTATAAAATATTTATATTCAAAAAATCTTTTAAAATTTAATTTAATTCTATTTAAACTAAAGAAAGTTTCATATTTAGTATAAATATTAATATAAATATAAATATAAATATTTTTATTTTAATATATATTTAATATAAATTAAATTAATTGGCAATGCCTCAGGCTATAAATTAATAGAGCCATCTATGAATCTTTCTTTCTAAACAGTAATAGCTTGAGTCTAAGAAATCGAAACTCCTTGATATAATGATTCGATAACTGATCATAAGCTCGGCCAAAACAATGATAAGATCAACATTCAATTTTAAAACATTTCGAACTTTTTATATATATCATCTTATATATCATCCTTCGAATCCTTATCATATAAAGTAAAATCAACTAATATCTTCATTATTATTAATTTCAAACCTATTTGAGAAAAAATACGTTTAATTTAATCCATTTAAACTATGGTTTGATATAGCTTTGACCAAAAATAAGTCGCTTCCGCTTCGGCTCGATTTTCCTTTATGATTTGCCATTTAAGGGTAAAATTCGCCTAGGATGCTCAGATGCCTAAGATCGCCTAAGGTCCATCGCTATTTTTATTATCAAATGACTTCTGATAAAGCTAATTCATCTTAATAGTGAACTCAACGAGATCAATTGAAGCGGAATAATAAGAAATAAAGAAAAAAAAGTTGAATTTCAATTAGAATATAAATAATATATAAATAATATTAAATTATAAACGTCCAATAATAAAAATAATAATAAATTTTAAAAATTTTAAAAAAAATACCGTTAAAATTACGAAGCGAGCCAATGAAAGAATGAAGAGAAGGCAATTCAACATATTGTGCGATAATCGTGAAAATTAAACTTATTTTAAAGGATCACAGTAAAATTCTCGTTAAAAACTCTCAACCCTCTTTAATATTAACAATTTCTAAATTTTCGATTTCTTCTTTGAAAAATGAAAACAATAGCAATAAAATTATTTCTAAAGATTGTGTTGAACATAAAAACTATTGAAAATTATTCGTGTTCGATCAGTTATCAGAAAAAAAAAAATTCAAAATAGAAAAAAAATTTCTAAACAACAAAAATCAACTAATTTTTTTCAAAAAAAAATATTAAAATTATTATTAATTAAAATTATTAAAAATTTATCATTTTCTCATTTTCTTAAGAATAATTATTCTACAAACAATTGCTTATAATATAACAACGTAGCAATAAATTGGAAAAATCGATATTTTATCATTTTATTATTATTTTATTATTATTAATTGGCGTAAATCTGCTTGAATAGGATATATAGTATCGATATGACAAGTTAAAACTGGAATTCAAAAGAGATTCTAAACGGAAAACAGCCCAGTTCCAGAGATTCTCACCATTACTGGTTAAACTCGCTTCATAACTTGTTTTAGCAGACAAATATACCAGCGAGTCCTTTGGCGATAGAAGTACAGGTGGATCGTCAGCATCACCCAAATTTTTGGACAGATTTACTTCTAGAATAGAACCTCAGCATCAGCGCTCCGTACTGTGCAACAATCCACATTGCGCCATTCTATCCTTCTAAGAGAAAGTGAGTGGGGAAAATAGTGGCACTTAATATTTTTAGAATCGAATCGACTACAAGCATCTCTCGTCTTTAATCCGAAATATTCAAAATCAGAAAAAATTATTGTTTTTTTATCGAATTATAAGTATAAATATGTGGGAAGCATCAAAAAATATTGGGGGAAAATAAAATGAAAATTAACGATTTTCAAAAATCCTTGTAATGTTGGTGATTCGCATATAATTTTATTAGCAAATGAGTTAGCTGGCAAAATTTGACTGATCAGTCCAGTCATAATTTAAACCGAATGAGTCCGACCAAAAGAACCGAGTGAGTCCAACGAACCAGAATCTAAGTCCTCTAACCAGAATTTAAGCCGGATGAGTCCAACCAGAAATGTTGAATGAGTGCTTTTAGAAATAAGAAATAGAATAGAAAACAATTGGTGAATTCATGTTTATTTTTTTAACAACGCTATTGTTAGTCGAAAATATTCATAAGAAAAAGAATATATAAGTCAGTTCGTTAGTTATAATTGATTTCATTTTTGTTATTTTATAATAGTTCAAATGAAAGAATCAAAAAGAAAGATTTAAAAAATATTTTTTTTTAATGATAAAATAGCGAAGATTTCGATTAATTCAATGAAAAGATGTTATTTGAAATTTTTTCAATCGTATTTGCATCGAAATCAATTGAAATATTGCAAAAAAATATATTTATTTTTTGGTATTCACAATTAAAGGCCAACATTTTTATAAATTTACGAAAAATAGGGTGCCTATTTGATATTTCTTATCAATTTCTTATTTTTGTAAATTTACGAAAAATAGGGTGCCTATTTGATATTTCTTATCAATTCTTATCAATTTCCTATTTGGCTAGATTGGCTAATGGGAACGCTGGCAAGAAATTTCCAAGCTACCGATCTGATCACCACATTTGGCAATAATTAAAGCCATTCCATTCTTTTTTATTTTGCAGAATATAAATTCAAATCTATAGAATGGATAATCCGTTGAATGGCATAAAATGTTTAACAACTACTTACTAATTATTCAAAATTGGCTTTAATTTATTTATCTAAGTAATTAATTTTTGGACGCTTTAACCATTTTATTTAATTTCTCAATCTTCTTGATTATATTTTATGATAATTATTCGAATAATTAACGATAATCAAGAAAAATAGATCAAATCAAATTCTTTAAATGATCTATAAATTCACTACAATATTTTAAAAAAAAAGGTATAAAATCAAGGATATATTTTCTATTAACAGCTGTTACGATTTTTATCATTGAACATATCGGTATCGATTTTATTGTATATTTTTAAAAAATATTAAAATATTTTTATATTTTATTAGATCATTTTAACTTTTTTCAGTTTTTAAATTTATTATAATTATTAACAAATTAATAATGAATTATCTACGATGAACTAGGAAATTAAAATATTTTATGCAAAAAAAGTGCAAATAAAAAATATTGTAGCTAATTTTATTTTAAATGATCGACAATTTTAAATGGTTAATATTAAAATTTAAAATTACTTTTATTTATTATTTTACTTTTGTTTTATTCTTTCTAATAAATAGTTTTCTGGCTTAATTAGCTTGAAAATAGAAGTATAATCAATCTCAATCAAATGGATTTCATTCTTAATGAAGAAATGATTTTTTATTACTTTACCATTAGTATATAAAATTGTTTTATCGCGAAAAACTGGAATTTGTTGGGAATTTAAAAAAAAAAATTTTATTTGCAATTTTTCTCACTATAATTTTATTTCGAATCTCTTTTCCTAATTTTATTCTTATCCCATCTATTCTATAAGTTTAATTAATTTTTTCTATACTTTTTTTTTTAAAAGAGCACTCACCATTACTGATTAGACTCGTTGGTCTTTCTTATCGCACTAGGCAAATATTCCTTGGCAATACCAGTTAGGTTAGTCACGGGTATCACCCTGTAATTTTGAATAGCTTTAATTTTTCTGCGGGGAGTAGGACCTCAGCATCGACACTTCGAATTGAACAACAATCCACTGCACCATTCTACTCCACTTTATTCTTCTCCCTTAGGTGACATTCCCATAGCGTTTACATTATTTATATTCTAAAAAATGAAAAACAATAATGAAAATTAAAATTTATATAAAAAATTTGTATCTCATATTGAAAAATTGTTTAAACGAAATTTTCAATCACTTTAAATTCGATTATTATTGCATTTTTAAAAAAAACCTTTGAAAATTTTCTTTTATCTTTGAATGCACTTTTCTCGTTTCCTAATTTTATAGGAATAGCGACTAGTTTTGCCTACTTCATTTATCATTTATTTTGAATAATTCGATGAACAGATGCTCGAAATGCAAAAATGCTTTCTAAAATTTCTATGCCATCTTCTCTAATCACTCTTATTTTATTTGCTATAATTTTTTTTTTGTTGTACTCAACAAAATTCCATTTCTTTATTATTATAAAATTTCATTGAATTTAAAAAAATGGAGATTGTAAAAGTTTTATAAATTTATTGTTAAAAACTTTTTTATTATAAAATAAATTACAAATAAATTATTATAAAATAAACAGAAACAGAAGTTTTAAATAAATTTAAAAAAGGTGATAAATGTTAATCGCTTTTGATAAGATTCGATTAACCTTTTTGTTATTGCGATTAGAAATTTTTGCTAGAAAATCGGTCGACTAAAAATTCAAGTGCAGATGGTTCCAAAGCATCACGTAAATCAGGTTATTCATTTAGAAGATAGATAGGATTCGAACTCGAACCATGGTGAATGAAACGGTAATCCAAGCAAAATTCACTCATTAGTTTGCATAAACTTATTTAAATTTTATGCAAAATAATTTTTTTATTTAGCTGGCTCCATTGATGGTTTATTTATGATTATCCAGTGCAAATTTCAGTCCTATTAACGAATGCAAGGAATAGATTGGAAATTTTAAGCCGGATGAAGCAGTAGAATAGCTCTATTATTTTGTTGAAAATAGCACAAAATGTATAAATTTCCTTGATTTGCCCAGCTGATTTTATATTCTTTTATAAAAAACTCGAATAACTAACCAACTGCCATATTAAAGCGACAAAACTAAGTAAACATTAAATGAAAACGAGCCAACCGATCCTATTCATTGATCTCGAGTAAAAAAGTCTTTTCGTCAGATTTTTTATCTTTAATAGTTTGTTTTATTTCTTTATTTGTATTTTTATAAGTTTTAAGATTTTTTAAAATTTATCATTCTTAATTCCGGTAGATCGATTAGTAAATAAATAAATGAAAATTAAATCAAATTCTCTTAATAAATTCGCATTAATAAAGAAAATTTCAAGATTATTATTCTTTTGCTTATTTAATTATCATTATACATTTATTACCAATGATTATCATTATTTTTTTTTAATGGATCATTTAAAAATAAATAAGCGTTATTTTAAGAAGTAAAATAAAAATAAATAAATAAATATTTTAAAAAAATAAATAATTTCAAATGTTTTTGTTATTTTAACTGACATAATCCACAATAATATTTTTCATTTTAATTTTTTACTTTCATTATTTTTCTAAATCTATTAAATCTTTTAATTTTCTAAATCTATTAATTTTATTGTCAATTCTATTTATCTTTTATTTTAACACTTGTACCTGCAACATTACATCTACAATATAATAAAGTTCTATGAATTCGTCAAGTATTCTTGGTTTGGTCGATTCTACTGGTTATTAAACTGGTATCCTTTTCTCAGATATAAATAGGAATACATGAGTACTACCAGGGTTTTATTCTTAATAAGAATTTTATTACCGCTGAAGAGTGGGAATCGATCGTAGAGCAGTTGAAATGTTGCAATTTCATAGAGCAATTTTTTTTCATGCTTGAGAAATTTACTTTTTATTGATATTTAATTAGATATTTGACGAATTACTCGAACCATATATGTTTATGCCCTATATATTACTTCATATTGCTAAACGCAAAGTTTCTTTCTTTACATGCCTTGAGGGCTATAATCTCTATGATATATTTCAATCAAATCGTTATTGATAGCCTAATTGCAACTTAAATCCTTAAAAATCTAAACCTTGGCTCTTGCCTAATACCTGTGGTAAAAATTTATGTATGCGTTAAAAGTTTGATTTCATCAACTGATTTCAGTTTAATATATATGGTTCTGACAAATCTCTACTTTTTATAGTCTCTACTTTTAAAAAAAACTTTTTCTACTACTATCTCTATTTCTACTTTTTAAAAAAAAAATTTTTTTTTTCACAATTAATATATTTTTATCATTTCAGCAAATAATAATATAGGATCACAGAATGGCGGCAAAGTTTGGATAGACGTAAGTCTACCATTAAAAAGTTCGAATATTGCTCATGATTCAAATTCTTAGCCAAATTTTTTCTTTACCAACAACCAGTGTGACGAGTCTAAATGAGCCAAAAAATGGTGAACGCTTTATCACTGAATGAAAAATACCAACCAATACCAAAAATACCAATTTTCTTCCACTTTTTAAAATTTGCCTTTTGAAAAAATTTTAATGTTGTATTTGTCGACATTTTACGGTTTATGCACATTATTTTGCCAATTTTTTTTTGTTTAAATTTATAAATTATTAAATTTATCAAATTATTAGAAGTGTTCTAAATCTCCTGTTTTATAAGGCATTAATCATATACTCAACAAAATATTTGGTTTTTTGTCAATTTTTTTTTTTAAACAGTCTTTTAAATCTTAGAAAAAAAGAATGATTATAATGATTATAATTTTGCAACATTATTAATTTTAATTTTAATAATTTATATTAATGATAAAATAATAATAAAATAAATTAATAATTTAATTTTTCTTTTCAATTCGTATTTATTTATTTTTCATATTAAATTTTTTTTACTTTTTAATCATTTCTATTTTATTTTAATTATGTCATTTTCATAATTATCATTTTTTTGTTTTGTTTTGTTATTCAAGGATTTCTATTTAAAAAAACCCTTAGTTGATATCTTATTTCTTAAGCGATGAGGATCTTCTTCATCTCAGTATTTATGATTTAATTGGCTCTACTTGTCATTAAGCCGAATAATCAGGGCAAAATATCATGCTGAGGATCCAAGTGATGCTGGCGACACAATCGCACTTCTATTTCTACAATCCAATGGAGCGAATCTAATCAACAATGGTGGATGTTCTTTAAAAAAAGGATGAAGTAGATTTGATCATAAATAAATAATTTTTTCCTATAAAATCAAAACAATAAATTTCATAGATATTTTATTCATTGAAATTAAACAATTTGCCATATTATTTAAAATCTAAATGATAAAATGATAGTGTGATAAAATCTAAATTTTTAAAAATTTTAATTGTCCATAAATTAGATGAAATTAATCTTTTTTCTAAAAAATTTTTTTATTGCTTTATAATATTTGATAAAAATTGAATTCCATCTTTTTATGAATATCGATAATTATAATAATTATCTAATCTTTAAATATTGTCAGATTATATTTAAATCTATTGCTTTTTGGTTTAATTTTGATTGACATATTTAGAGAATTTTCGGAGATTTTGCCAATATTTAGCCAAACATGTAATTCGTGACTTAAAGAGCACTTTATAATTTTACAAATTTCAAATTTTAACGTTAATATTTATTTTCTGCCAATTCTGCTAGTTTTGTATGTAATGAATTTATCCGATTTCAGCACCATTATTATGCATTAGTTAATTTTATAATCGTTAAAGAAATATATTTTTTACTTGCGAGAAATTTTATATTATTTATGATAGTTGAATAGGTGAAGCTTTGAATATTATTATTTTGTTTGTCTCAAAAGACATCGATAAATGAGTTTAGTAAATATATGGTGTTCAATAAAAATATTTAAAAAAGTTGTCTGCCATCGTTCCACCTGTTTAGTCTATATTCCGAAATTTTTTAAATATTCTTCCCTACTATTATTGTTTTATTTTAGGTAATAAAGCTTTCAGTAGACAGAGTTGTAAAAAAAAAAAATCGTTAAATATCATTAAAACTATTTTTAATATTTTTAAAAATGCAAGTAGATTGAAAATTTTTTATAGTATTTTAAATAAAAAATATCTCCTCTTCATCCACTATCGGTCATACGGGTCATTTTTAACCTCGGCTCTTTATCAAAGGCTTGTCGAGGGTGCTGTGCAGTATCTTAGCTCAGTATCTTATCTGAGCCATCTTTAGAAGCACGTTTTTCAGAGCAGAAAATCTATTATGATATTGTTGTTTTTCAAATGTTGTTCAAATTGTCGATCTATTGGAGTCACGTATCCAGTTTAATAGCTATAATCTCTAATGCTTCCGCTACTACTGGAAATATTTTGACCTTAATTTTCCACGTCTTTCCTAGTTCCTTTTTCAATCCCTGGAGTCTAGTTTATCATACTTCTTCTTCCTGACATTTCTCTGATATTGCTGTATCTATCACCATTTGTTTTCTGGTTCTTTCCTATTATCATAGTATCTGGTTGAGCCAGTGTTTATATGAGCAAGTCTCATTGGTTTTTGGGTTTATTATTCTCCAAGATTTTCTGCGAAATCACCTGTCTTTTCCTGAAATGATCTAAGCCTTTCCTAAAATATATTCTGTTTCTTTTATACAGAATAAGGACAACATAATAAGGTTTAAGGTGAAAAAGAAAATAAAGAGAATGTGGAAAGGCAAAGATAATCCCAGTGGTAACAAAAATATCGCAGTTATTCCTAAATTGAAAAAATAGCCCCAGGAATAACAACAGAGGTCTTTCTCTAGAAGAAAATAGTATTAAAAATGACTCAGACCAAACCAACAAATTCCCAAATCTACGATGAAAGATCCAAGGTTGAAGTAAGTATATCAGAAAGAAGGAAGAGAAGAGAATTTTTATTTATAAATATATGTATATATATATATGTATATATATATATATCTGCTCAGTATATGGCTTACACCCTCTCAAGAATAGATGGGAGATTCCTCAGAAAATTTTGGATAATTAAGCAAAGATCCTCTGGGATTTCTTCATTCACGTCAGAGATATCTGTCCAGAAGAGCCAAAAAATGCCAAGATACTGCGCATAACTCTCAATCTTCTGGCTTCTGGTGGAGGATCCTAGGTTTCGGGCAATCCTCACCACCCACTGGGAGTGGGAAAGGGATTTTTCTTTTTTGAAACTCAACGTTTGACCAATAAATCATCAAATAAAAATGGAAGAAAGAAAAAAAGCAAAAATCTATTTTCCATTTCTTTTATCAAAAACTAATGTTTCGCTAGCATGGAATTTCCTCATTTTCAAATAATCTTTATTTCGATGATAAATTCGTTTAAAAATTTCGTATTTCGATAAAAGCACTTTGACACTTTAACATTTATTTGAAATCCTCAAAGCTTGTCCTTCGCAATAATATATTTAAAATTTTCACATTCATAAATCATCTTTACAAAAAAAAAAATCATAAATCATCTTTTAAAGGGAAAAAGTTTTTTTCAAGTAAAGTTTTTAGTTGCCTATAAAACAAAAAAAAGGATTTTTCGTGTAATCGATGGTTGAGTAATATTTCTGTTTTTAAAATCTATCACTGATAACAAGATTTTTTATAAAATCGTCCTTATCACTGAGCAATTCTTCAGCAAAATGATATATTAGTTTAGTAACTGCTGATTCCATTCCAACCAAGGATGAATGGCGTATACTAGAAAAAGGGAAATATTTAATTAATCAACTTGCTTAATCATATATTTATATTTATCTAAAGTTAGAAATAAAAAAAATAAAAATAGTTTTTTCGAAAATCTCTTTCGAATGTGGAAAACAAATATGAAAAGTGTAAACGTAAAAATTTTTCTCGTATTGTCTTAAAGGCTTTCGATTTCTTAATTTTTTTCTTTTACCTTCTCTTTCTTTTTTTTTCGTAATATTATAATTAATTTCAGGTGATCTGCCTACTAATTTCAGATTTCAAATATTTTTTGGTATATTTCAATTTTTTTTGGATAATTCATCAGTGACGATAATTGATATTGTTTATAATTTTGGTAATAATTGATAATTAATGATAACTGAAGAAATTATGGACGAATAATAGGAATTTTTAGATTTAGATTTTGATTTTTAGATTTTGTTTCGTTATGTTATTTTGGTAATTTTGACTATTTGATTTAAAATTTCGTATTATTTTTCTTCTAATAGTTCCTATAATTATTGATTCTTAAGCGAATGGAATATCAAGAGAAGCCAGTCGATCCGATGCCATATCTAAAAGTAACCTAGGAAGACATCACCTTGCTTTTTTCATCGTTTTTAAATCCATACATATTATATATGAATTCTCTGGTTGTTTATTCCGATAATTTTTCGATAAGTAAAAATTTTTCGTCTTTTCGAATTTTCGAAATTAATTATTTTAGAAGAATTTTTTCTTTTTTCAGGCTAATTTAAGCCAAAATTTTTGGCTTAATTAATAATATGAGAAGGCAGAAAGTTTAAAAAGCAAAGATCTCCTTTCAAAAGAACAGATAAATTTTATGGAATAGTATAGATTTATATAGGGAAAGGCGGAGTGAGTGTCATCATATTGAATCAAACGCTCTCCATATATATCGATATATACTACTCTCAAGCTACTCATTTATTGAATTTTCCTTCTTATATTTTGCCAATTGCTTTGGGCAAACGACACTTATTTTCCCATCCAGGCGAATGATCGGTTGATTATATATACTCTTGTTGTCCGTTTCGTATTCTATTATTCGATCAGTGTGAAGACTCTTCTATTGCGTCGTCCCGAATCTGCTTAACAACAATAATGACCATTATATCGCTAGCCAAAGCAATTTATATTATTTCTTCTATTATATCGATTATATTTCCTTTTCAATTCATTTATCCTATATCAAATTAATTATTAATCAGTCATTATCAGTGCTTATCAGTTATCTCAACTCTTTATACCTCTTAAACTATTATATTCATCATCGAATTCAAAATGGCTTATACATTTCATGCGCGAATCAACAATTTATGGTCTATTTGGTATACGATTATTATTGTGCTTTTGCAATCATATTTGTTATATCTTGGTTTTGAACGCTATAAACTTTATTCCGAAATGAAATGGCCACATGGGGCATATCCAAGATTATGGCTGAAAGTTTATATTATCTTATATTCGATATGTGTTCCTGGCTTAGTATTATTTATTGCGTCTGGTGTATTCAAATCGGGAAATATAGCGGGAGATAATGATCGACTTGGTGATCGAGCTGAAAGAGTTATTCAGTCATGCGATATGCAATCTAAAGGTTTTAAATTTTTATAAAATAAAATTTTTATTCGAATCCATTTATTCGTTTCATTCACCATTCGAATTTTTCCTTTTATTTTCGTTAAGATTGGATCGAATAGTTTAGAGGTGTCTTATCTCTTTATAGCCACGGGAGCCAACCTTATCAGTAATGGTGAGAACTGTTAGAAGAAGAAAGAAGGTTTTGCTGAGTATTTGCTGAGTATTTAACCAAGAAATTATCATAAACATAAGAAAATCTTTCCTTTTTTTTTACCAAATATTTTACTAAACAATTATATTTAACAAAATGACAAAACATAAGAAGAGGAAAAGATCAATCGAACATTGGCTAATTCATGCTTCGTTAAAAACTTTAAATTTTCAAATGAGAAAAAAGAAATATTTCTTCTTCTAAAACCACGAATAACTTTTGATTTGACCTATTTCGCTGTCAGTCAACTTTTATTTATTTAAACATTTATTTATTTAATTTATTTTCTCTGATTCAATTCGAAATAGTTTATCTAATATTGGGATTTATTGTTGCGCAAATATAGATTTAGTTGACCAATAATTATCATTACATTCCATAGTCTTTCTTCTTTTTTTTTTATGGAAGAAGGGGGAGGGGGAGGAGAAATTTTCTTAATTTGTTTAACGATCTCATCTTTTCTTTATTTTGATATTATTATTTGATATTATTATTTCAAGTATATAATTTTCTTAGTAAATAATTATAGACTTGACCTTTAGTATTGCGTGATAACTATGAATGTTATCTTATCAAAATTTTACATTTCTGTTCTTTTTTCTAAAAGCGTGGGAGTAGAATGGCTCAGCGGGGATAGAATGCTCAATTAGGAGCGCAAATGCTGAGGTTCGATTTTTCGCAGAGGTAAAAAATTCAGGTGATGCTAGTGACTCACCTGTGTTTCTATCGCCAAGGGACTCCTCCTAGCATATTGCCCAATGCGACAAGCTAGTGGAGTGAGTTTAACCAGTGATGATGAGGATTCCTAGAAAGAAAGTCTATTCGATATGCTAATTAATAAATTGTAAACTGAGATTGAAATTAAGTTTTCTCACTAATTTCCTTATTCATTCATCTCCCATAAAATTTATAAAATAGAGAATTAATAAAAATTTAAAGAATGTTATTCATAATTTCTTATTTAATACTTTCTTCTATTGTTAATAATTTTCAATGGATTAGTAATAAATTCAGGTTAAGTTGTAATTTCCATTAATTTTATTCCATTCGTTGAATATTTATAAAAGTAAATCGACCTTTCAACCACTGTTTAGGCGAATTATAATAAAATATATGAATGTATTGCAATCTTTTGTGCAATCTCTTTGGATTGCTACCAAAAACTAAATAATTTAGGTAAAAAAAAATAAAAAAGTAGAAATTAATGGAAGTCTGATTCGATTCGATGGAAATAATTGCAATTCTGTTAAGTTATTAAGATACTCCCCAGAAATTTTTGATCTAATTTTGATCTCTTCTATGCGTTTCGCCCCCCGAGGAAATAGTTACATACTGTGATAGCATGAATAAGAGCGTGATTATGATGATGAATGATGAATGTTTTGCTCTGGGAAAATAGGTCTTATAAAAATACACTAAAGAGAAATGATTAAATTTTATTGGTGATTGGCATTTATGTTGATTGATTATGAGATCACAAATTTATCAAAATATTAATGATTTTTTTCTAAAATCTTCAGACCTATTGCTAAAACGAAAAGGTTGCATATTCATTGTTCATAAATATTCGTTGTATTTAGTAAGTATTACAAAAAGTTATTTACCATAATTTTAAATTAGTTAAGTTATAGCTATAGTTTAAGCTTCTTCAATATTTTTAAAATATTTCATCGATATATTTGTTGGTTTTCACCTCAAACTCGTTCATGGAGTGAATATTCGTCAAAAAATGCTAAGATTTAAAAGCTCTTTTTTTTAACTCAAATTTTGCCACATATTTTCATTTTACTTCTGTAAATGGTTTGAATTCATTTCGCAATAAAATAAGTTTTTCAAATTTTTATTCTTATTTAAATTTATTTAAATTTATTTAGCCACTTTAACCACTTTAATTCCGAGAAATCTCTTGGATAATGCGTGGTTTAGGAAGACTGGCTTTTTGGAGCTGCTGATATATTAGATATACATCTCTGGTTTCTTTCTGGTAAGAGTAGAATGGCTCAGTGAGTTGTTCGAATCCGAGCGCTGAGATTCTATTATCCAGAGAAAACTTTGTCCAAAAATCCTGGTGATACTGGCACCTTACTTTTATTTCTATCGCTATGGCATATTTATTTAGTGTATTTGTTTAAGCCGAATAAGTTTAAGTAGTTTTTTAGTGATAACTTAATAATAAAGAAGCTTCTTCTAACATCTTTAACTATTTCTGGATTATTCGATGATGTCCTCAAATCTTCTCTATAAAGCTATAATTTATGGATAGAAGCTTAGTTAGGTGTCACTCAATCTTACTAGCAATGAAGAAAACTATATAATGATTGTTTCATTTCATTGGTTCCATTAAATTATATCAAAAATATGGATATAATTAATATATGAATATAATATTAATATTAATATGGATATGGATCATTCTTATTTGGTCCTTAATTCAATTTTCTTTGCAATTTTTTCAACTATCGTATGCTTCGTCGATTTTATTAAAAGTCTTCTTAGCTGCCTTTGCAGCAAATTCTCTCTAATATAATTTAGTTCCCCATTTTATTGCATTAAATCTTAAATATTTGATCATTTGCTTCAATTATCCAAATTAGATGGATTTATTTATTTTTACTTATTTTTATATATTTATTTATTTTTATGTTTGTTTATTTTTTATTGATTTTGATAAATTTTCTCCCTCTAATTTATTATTTTATTATTAAGTTATTTTTTTCCATAAAAATGATATTTTAAGCGTATATCAGTATAAACATAATTTTATCATAAGTATCAATTACGTAAGATACGTCAGTTGCTCATTTATCAAATGAGTAGTTGGATGATTTTTCGTAAATTGCAATATTCATCTAAACTTTTGTGATAATTATTGGTTTATAGCTGCAGTATAAACTACTTGCTCCAACTACTTGCAGCAAAACTGCAATAATTCCCACTTCGCCATTCTATTTCACTTAAGCACACTAATAATTATTAATAATATAGAAATATTATTAATTATCCAGGCGAGAAATTAATATTTGTGTCATTCTTATTCACTTTAAAACTACTTTTTGCAACTAATCAAATAAATATATTTGATAAATTAGAAATATATCCGTAAGAAATCCATAATTATCTCAAATCCTAAAGTATTATTTAAAAGTTTATTTTTTCTAATTTTTTATTAAAACTTTTAATTAATTAGGAAATTTGCATAATTTAAAAAAAAAATGAAAAGCTAAAATGAAATAAATATTGCTTGCAAAAAATTTATTTCGAAAAAAATCTTAAACTAAAAAATTTTCAGATGGTTGTTTAAAATGTATGAAATCTGCATGGCAACATTCACCGCCATTGCCACAACAAATTCATGTAATAATTGCATTAATGCAATTAATGGCACAACAATTTATGTTAGCTCAGCTATATCGAAATGGATTTATTAATTCCGGTTGGGCAAATTTTATTTTCCAATATTAATTTATTTAACAAAAAGAAAAATGAAAAGATAACAACCAAATTCAAAATATTTATTTAACATTTTAATATAACATAACAAATATAATAATTTAATAATTAAATATAATTTAATATAACAAGTTTAATAACATTTTAAAGTTCCATATCGTCAAGTTTGACAAAAATTTCATGGAAGAATGGAATATGAAATGGCTTAGTGGATCGTTGCACTCTTAGTATCCATGTTCGGGTTTTATTATTATTTCTTTCAGGAATAACCTTATCCTTCAAAAATCCTGGCGATTCAACTATACTTCCAGCGTTAAGTCTCTAAATAAAATTTATCTGCATAAACATGCTAGCGCAGAGCGAGTTTTACCAGAAATGGTGAGCGCTCAACAAAATTGAAGCAAAATTTAATTAATTTTTTTAGAAAATAGTGGATTGTAGTATTAAATAATACCATGTATTATTCTATTCAATTTATTCTTTTAATGACAGTCTAGAAAAAATTTCAAAAAACGATTTCACAATCAATTTTGCTTTTGCTTTACATCAGTTTATGTTCTAATAGTATTCGCCATTGCTGGTTAGATTTTCCGCTGGCTAATTGGACCAAATAAATTTTGCCAGAGAATTATTCGAATTACGATAGAAGTATAGAGGAGTCGCCAGTATAACCAGGTTTACTCTTGCCATGCATAACCTCAGAACCCCATTGGTTCTCCAAACATACTGAGCTGTTTTACCCATTTTTGTTTTCTCTATTCCATTTAAATTCATTAAATTTTTCTATAAAATAATATAATGGAATTTCTTAGAATATTAAAAAAGCATCTCGTTTGGAGATTCCTTTTTTACTTATGCGATCTTTTTTTTAATTATTATTTATTAATTATTATTAATTTTATATTTATATTTAATTTAATTTGCTATTTTATTTTTCCGATAATGAAAAATTTATTGATTTTTCATTTTCTTTAATTTCCTTTTATTAAATCTTTTTTTTCTATTTCCGATATGGATTATTGGGCCATATAAATTTTTGCTAGGAAGTTAAGTGATTTTAGAAGTACAAATGATTGTGCAAGTGTTTTCTGAAGGGCACATTTATTCTTATTGGAAATAGAAACTTAGCATTAGTATTTCGGAAAGCCATTAAGCCATTTTAAAAATTAATTAATTTTTTCAAGTTCCATTTCAATATCACTAATTAATTCATTATTTTCTATATTATATTATAATTTTAATAAAGTAATTCTATCCATAGTATTTAGATAAAATAAAATATTTAAAATAACTAATAGTATAACTAATGCAACTAATCAAAACTGATTGTTGATTACTTATTTCGTATAATTTAATCGTAAATGAAGTGTATTTGGAAGCATTTGGGATTTCACGAATTATTCACGAGTTTAATTTTTATTTGAAAAATCTGATTTTGGTTGAAATTTTAGTTTTCCAATTTTCTTGCTATCTTCACTTTCTTGATAAATTATTCCTCTGGATCAGTTCTCGATGCTTTTCTAGAAGAAAAGAGCAAAAAAAAAAAAAATATCTTGTATCTTCATTCTAATATAAAATCTAAGGCATTTTGCTTCATATTATTTTTTCGGAAAAAAATATTACGAAATTATTTATTTATTAGAAACCCTTTATATCTTAACGCCCGTATACAGATATTAATGTTAACGGAACGGTGTAGGTATACGCTTCATTTCGATATAAAGGGTTTCTAATAAATAAATAATATTAAATATTAAAAAAATAAAGAAATATTAGAAAATTCATGAATAGACGACTACTGGCCAATGTTAGCCAATGTGATATTGAGGAAACTATAAGTTATTTGTAAATTTATGAAAGAAGTGAAAAAAAAAAGAATATATCAAGGAAATAATTTATTCCAAAGGAATAAATGTTAATTTAGACTCGAATTATTTGTTCTTTAAAATTCGAGTGAGAAATTCGAGCGAAACAATTCATGGAAATTATACTAATTAAACAAGGAAGTTACAAATTTCCTTGAGGGAAAATGAATTGTTTTAGAATGTTATTAGAAATATTATTTTAAGTAACCACACAGAAATTAGACTTTTGATCTTTATCGAATCAACTTTACTTTTACTTTTAATTTTATTAATTTTATTAATTATTAGTTTTAATTTTATTTAATTTTAATCTATTATTTTTTATTAATTAATTATCTATTAATTTTATTCTTTTCTAAAATTCTAAATTTACAAATAAATTAAGTTTACATTTGTTCTATTTTTAAAATCCCCACTAAATAAGCGATGATCAATTTTGAATTATCATAAATTATCACTGATTCTGCTAAAATTGTCTTTTTTTGATAAATCAAAATTTTCTATTATTCAAATTGTAATTTTTTCAGAATTTTTCTTTCCAATTATTTATCATTAATCATTTATTATCAATTATCAGTTAATAAAATAAAATGATTTTAATAAATGGAGCAAATTTAGGCGATTTTTTGAATACAGAATTGGATTTCGTATATCATCGAGCTCGTCAATTAGCGAGTAATTTGCCCATGATCGATAATCGTCTGCAAGGCTTTCGTATATCAACGCATGATCTTTCTAGTGCTCCAATTGGACCAAATTTATTACCAAGTAATTAATCGTGATTAAATTATGCACAATCATTCATGTTTATGTTTGATTAACTGCAAAATTGTGATAAAATCTATTTAGAATTGCATTTTTTGCAATATTTTATTTATTGTTTATCGAACGAATTGAATAGAATTTCAAATTTTCATCGGAAATAGAATGGCCCAGTGGGTTGCTGCTCAATTTGGAACGCCGATGCTGAACTACACCCCGTAGAGTAAATCTGTCCAAAAATCCGTAGTGATGCTGGCGAATTACCCCTGTACTTCTATCGCCGAGGGACTTTCTGGCATACTTGTCCAGTGTGATAAGCCAGCGGAATGAGTCTAACCAGTATTGGTGAGGACTCTTAAATAAAAAAAAATTTTATATAATTTTTTTAAAAATTATCATAAAATTTCATTATCAACTGTATATTATGATTTTTCAGTATTGATGCACGCTCGATTATTTGGTATTCCACTTGAATTCATCAATCTTTTAATAGCATTATTTGCTTATGCATGCGCTTATCCCTCGGTATTTTGGCGTGTTAATAAGCCATTTAGCTTATTATTCTCATTTTATTTACTAATTCATATAGTAACCGTTATTTGGTCATATCTTGGATTTAGCGTTCTTTACCGAATACAGGAAACGAATTATGCAAATGCTCGACCCATTGGCCTCGGTAAACTTTTTTTTTTTCTTATTTATTGTTACACCATTTTTTTCTAAATTAGAAATTTAAATTTAATCAGTTTTCATTTTTTGCAAAATATTTTTGCGATTTTTTTTTGACTTTTTTGCCAAATTTAAATTTAATTGGTCATTTTTTTTCAAATTTCTTATTGTATGCAAAAGATTTTTAGGCCAATATTTATCTTCATCAAAACCATTAAAAATTTTTCATCCATTAGCATTAATTGCTTTATTTATAATTTCAATAATTCTACTGCATATTGCACCAATCGCATTTTATACATATGGCTATAATAAATTTTTTGTTAGTTTCATTTGATTATTTAAAAAATTTTTTGTTAAAATATATTTGTATAATATTTGTTTAATATATTAATAATGGTCATAAAAAATCGAATAAATAAATAATTAATCATAGATAAAAATTATTTTAAAAATAAATAGCTGAATATATAGAAAAGACGATAGTAAAGCATCTGTATTAGTTGATGGATATTTTTGCTATGTTTAATTTCAGGTTAGCCTAATGACTGTTCGTTATAAAAATGCTGTTCGTTCACAAATGAGTAATTCAAACGGTCCACAAAGTGACTATTCTGAATATCGAAAGAAAAGCTCATCGAAAGCACCTCTTATAAAATTATGCTGCGATGGGTAGATTTTCTCTAGATAAAATTTTTCATTATCTTTTTTACATTTTTCCAAATGAAATCCTATGATTTCCATTCTTCTAACAATTATCACAGATTACCTTGATTATAAGGTTATTTCATAGAATAACAATATATAACGAAATATCTAAGGTACTTATCTAAGGTCTAAGTTTTACGGGTTCGTCAAATGGATAAAAGTCTCACATGATCGCATCCGCCTTCGTTCATACACCACTTCCATTAACAGTACCATCAGTGAGTCTTGCGTCGCCTTTGCTGGTTAGGACATGTTCTTCGTCGCTTACCACAAGAGTTGACGCATATTCCGTTACATGTGATGAGTGGCGTCAATAGGTGGGCCAATCAAGATTTGGACTGATATGACCTGGGAAGAAGATTTTGAACGTATAGTTGGACTAACAATACATATACTTAGACGATGGAAAAAGGAATGGTTTCTATTTCTGTCGACGACCGCGCGACTTGAAAATGTCCTATCCCTGTAGCCAATGGAGCCAGCCTAACCTAACAGTAATGATGAGAGCTGTTAGAAGAAGTATATAGTGAAAATTCAAAATCCGAATTTAAAGTTAAAATGCTTATCAATTTGCTTATCAAAAATTGCAAATCAAAATCAAGAGCAGTAGAATAAAGCAGTCGAAATTGTTAAATTCAATTTCATACTTTATTTTCTTAAAATTTTTTCGTAATTTTCTTCAAATTATCACCTAATACATAAAGTAATTTTATTTTGGCAACTTATTTCATGAAAAAAATTTTTAACGAAGCATTTATATTGCACATAAAAATCAAAGATATGTTTTGTGATTTTTCTGTTTTCGGTTATTTAAACACAAAACGTGAATTGAAGGATAAATAACTAAATGATAAGTGATATTTTGTGAGATGTTGATGCTTTTGCATATCCGTTACTTCAACAGGATAGAAGAAGAATTTAGATTTCATCTTCTATTTCTTCATCATTTTGATATGTAGCACCAATATTCGCTACAAAATCCTGCATTTTTAATTTCCATAAAGCTGATTTTCAATTTGAATATCGTTAATTTGCTGGCCCATGCAAAAAAATTTTTCGATCTTTTTGCTCAACTTCCGCACTGATCATTAACTTTTTTCATCATTTTTATCATCATTTTTATCAATTCATTATTTTTAAGTAGGTTTTCTGTTTTAATTCATCATCGCTAGCATAATACTTATGGTATCCATCATTCAACGCTTCATATTTTTCACGATTACCTTCCAAATAATTATTTTCACTGCCGATATACGAGACAATAAATATAATATAAAGTATGAATTTTATGTCATTTATTTTATTTCTTCTTGGTATCATTTCATCTATCATTTCATTTTGTTATCCATAGTAAATAAAAGCTAAATGCTCAACACTTCTGGTTAAATTGGCTCAACTGACTATTAATACGATTAGAAATTTGTAATTGAGAGGGTCGCCGGTATCAGCCGAATTTTCTCCTGTTAGAAGCTAAATCCTTGGAATAATCTGACTCACTATCCACCTGATTGTCCTATCTCATATTTTGTTATCTATAAAAATTTTTTCTGCTTCTATTCATCTTCTTCTAAAACCATTTTCATCTCAACTATTTGTTCTTTCGATTCTTTTCGTATGTAAATAGCAGAATTTATTTTCAACGAATGCTTCAAATTTGCAGTGACCTAATTTTTGTGTATTTACTGCGAAAAGAATCATTTTTTTATTTGTCAATAAAAATATATATGGGAATATATATTTTATAAAAAATATATACATATATAATATATAAAAATATACATATATAATATATAAAATATATAAATACATAATATATATATGTATACATATCAACTGAAATTCATATCAGAAATGAAGTTTTCTTATGAAAATAATTAGTTTTATTTATAGCTTATTATTTTGAATAATAAGCGAGGAAATCTAATGTGCTAATCGAAAAAAATATCACAAAAAATCACCTGCTAATCTTTCTGTAAATCAGTCAATCAAAACAATTTTCTTAGATTTGATTCACAACTATTATATCGCTAAAATCAGCAACATATCAGAAATATATCAATATATCAATATCAAAGATCTGATATTGCATGTATAAAACATGCATAAATATGTATAAATATGCAAAAATATGTATGCATAAATATGTATAAAAGAGAACGTTCATCCAACAAATGATAGGATTTAAAATATAAATTAATGTAAAATTTAAATATTTTAGCCAAATTGGAAAACTATGATTTGAAAGGTTCAAATAAAGGTCAAATATAATAAAAAGTTAATTTCAAAAGAACCAATAAATCTTATGATTTTATTTTTTTCATAATTCATAAGTTTGATATATCGACAGTTCATTAGAATTAGTACCGAGCATTCTTTTAAGCATCTAAGTTCCTCTCTTTCAGATCCATTAGTACCTTTTTGAATCGCATCAGTCCAGTAAATCTTTTAAAAATATTTTTCGTGGAAAAGCTATGAAAAAATTTTATATGTAAAAATTAACTTATTATTTATTATTTATTAATGGAGAATTTTTTCTAGTTATGCACCTCACATCACGGCGATATTATTGCTCGTATTGATTGTTGTTGTAAAAGTGCCCTCAATTTATGCATTAATGGTGATATTTCAGGTGATTTTCTTTTTTTCTTGTATTTTTATTTTTTATTCAACTTCTCGTTAATTTTTAATATTTTTTAATATTTTAACATTTTTTAATTTTAAAAAATTTGAAAAGAAAAAAGAAAGAAAAGAAAGAATTATTAAAAACTCTTTTTAAAACATGCACTATTTGAGGGTTTTTCGAGAGCCGAGGGTGGGGTGGAGGAGGGGAGATGGAAAGGGAAGTGGGGAGTCCAGGGGAGAGTGATTACTTAGCTCAAACCCTTTCGCAAATTACATTGAGGTAAAAGTCCAAGTGGAATTGATAATTCTGAACCATTTTATAAATATTGGTATTCGGCGAAAAAATTATTTTTTTTCAATAATATCGAGAACAATGCTTTAACAATACTAATTTTATACAGTTTTTTTATAGCTTAGATAAATTTATTAAATCTATTTATTATTTATTATTAATAAATAAGAAAATTCCATATAATTAAAATCAATTTAGCACGAAGAAAAGCCATTGTTGCTTTCATGTATTATCATTGATATCGCTTATCTTTTTCTTTGGATTATTTTTTGGCTTATATTAACGCTAAAACGAGAATGGAATTTTAAAGTGATACATCAGGCTCATGAAATTATATCATTGCAGGTGAATTTCATTTTTTAAATTGTTTATTTTTTTTCTTATTTTATTTTAATCTTGTAGAATCTAAGTTTTTCTTCTTCTTCTATTAGCAGATATTATTTTTGGATAGTTTAATTGACTGGCTGCAAGGATATTTACGGCCTTTTTGCCAAAGAGTTACTTGAAGATAGAGGATAGCGAATGTCCATCACAATAGCTTTCTTCTTTTTTCTTCATGATTTTTTCACCTTAGTACTGGATTCATATAAAATCACTTTTTTTTCAACTACAAAACATATATTAAGAATTTCTTCTGTAAAGAAACAACAAAATATATTTGATGTTAATTCGAAATATAATCTTTTGCTATGTTTCGTCTTGAGGGGTAGAATGGGCTCAGTGGGTTGTTGCTCGATTGGGAGTGGCGGTGCTGAGGTCCCCGCAGAAGTAAATCTATTCAAAAATCCAAGTGATGCTGGCGACTCGCCTTTTCCTCTATTGCTAAGAGATTCCCTACCATATTTACCTAGTATGTCAAACGGAGCGAGTTTAACCAGCAATAATAAGGGCTCTTAAAAAAAAAGCAGAATCTTAAAGTCTTTTACAAGCAAGCATCACTTCTACTTGGCTATTTGCTTTGATTTAAAGGGGTTTTTTCTACAAGGAATCGCGTCGGGATAGAATTATGAATCTCCATCAATCGCTTGTATTTCATTCTGATAGATTTTCGCTTGTCAGAAGGTAAGAAATACAGACAGCCACTGCTAGGGCATATAGCTGAAATAAAGCCATTCTAACCTATTTATAAAGCTTAAGCAATCGCTATTTAAGCAATTCTCTTATATAAATATAAAGAAACTTTTTCGCTATTCTTTGACTTTACATTATTCTTAATCAATCATTTTCGGTTCAGATCGGAATTTTCTCCGATACTATTTAAGCTATCGAATTTATCTATTGTTATGCTTCATTAAACGCTAATCTTTATTGGTTTCTTTATCGAGATCTTTTTTTTTGCAGAGTGGCCATCAAACAATGGCGAATATTTTATTGCCATCTGCTTCAGATAAAAATATAACCGATTTAAAAAATGCCCTTATTCTAATGCACGGTGAACAAGTAATAATAATTTTTAATAATTTTAACAATTAAAGTTAAAAGTTATATTATTATATTATAATTTATATCATAATTTTAATTATATTATAATTTAGTTATAAAATTTATAGTTTATATTATATTATATTATAAATTTATATTATAATTTCTAATATTTTAATATATTTAATAATTTTTATATTTATATATTTAATAATTTAATATATTTTAATAATTTTTAATTACGTTTATTTATTTATAATAATTTATAATATTTATTTATAATAAATTTTATTTCAATGGAATTTATTTTGAAAAAAATGTAACTTTAAAATTTTTGAACTAAATGACATTTATTTTCGTATTTTGTATAGTCGAAAATCAAAAACAACTCATATCATTTCATATAGTTTCTATAGTATTTGGCTGGTTCCATTACTAATTAAATTAATTTAAAAAAGAAAGGAAAATGAGATGAATGCTTATCATTTTCTATTCGTACCCTCGACTCGTTTATCTATTCAAACAAATTTTTTCAATAAGAATTATAATAAGAAGTATATTTCCTCAATAGTGTCCAATATTTCCTCAATAATCACCACGATTCCATCTTTATTGAAAGATTTTACCTATAAGGAAGTTATTAGTGATGATAAAGTACGGAAAGTATTTCCTCATTTATGCATCATATTATTCTAATTTTTAGATGTATATAACTGATGATCCAACTGTTAAACAAAATATTTTACGATATGCGCAAAGAGGAACCACCAGTGACGAAATATATTGGTTACGATCAAATGGTGCACAATCGCCTTCAACTAGGTTTTTCTTTTATTTTTTATTTTTCATCATAATAATTTTTATGCAAAAGAATTTCGTTATATTTTATAATATTAGATTTAAAATTTTATTTATTTTGAAAATAATAAAATAAAATTTTTTTAAAGAAAAATTCCTTTCAATGAAAATATGAAAGGAACACCTGAAATGAATCGTTTACTTGGCAATTCAGCTATGCATCGTCGTTGCAGTGATACAAATTCTTCACCAACGGCTGCTTACCAATCGGTAAAATATTTTATAATATAAGGTTTATATTTTTAAGCTAAATCGACATATTTTTACTTCGAAATGTTTTTTTTTTTTTATAGATCACTCGATCAGTAGTGTCGTCCGGTATGCAAGCAGCGTCAAATCATCACACATACTTAGATATATCCAAATATAATTACGATTCAGGTCATATAGATGATAAAAATATTAGCAATACTTTTGGCACACTTCAGGTAAATTATTATCAATGAAAAATTATCAAAGACAAGGCAAAAAAAAGAGAAAAACTTAATTTTTGATATATTTAGCGCAATCCGAGAACTGAATATATGTCTAGTCTTAATCGACAATCTAACGTACAACTTAAGCGTAAATCTTCCGCTCAAGGATCGATTAATTCAACTTTTGAACATGGACGTCAAGCTATGGTACTTGTTTTCATACTGATAAAAAAATTGAATTTTTAGTTAATGCTTTGCGAAATACTAATAAGTTATCAGTTAATTATTTTTCTTAAGCACTCAGATGCATATGCATCAATTCATAAGGGTAGTCTCCGTACTATGATTCCACAGACCGACACTATGGCTCAACGAAAAATTCCAACCTCTAAAGAAGAGCCGATCAGTAATTCAACATATTCCAATAATCGATCGCCTTACGACAATAATTATTCAACATATGTCAAATTACCACAACAAGTATCTTAATTTATTTGGTCACAATTATAATATGAGTTTTATGTAAAATTTGCTGTTGCCTCTCATTGACCAATTGCCTCTTATTTGTTTGTATGACCATCTGTTATCATGTTAAATTTTTCGTTGGCTTGGATTAACTAGATTAGCTGTTATGCTTGCAATTAAAAGACGAGCAACTGTCAGAGGAACTATTTTCTCTCTTAAAAAAAGTGATTGAAATTTTAAGATATTTTATTTATTTAGACTCGCGCTCTTCACAGTCAAGAAGTGAACAACAAACAAAATTCAGATCAGCCATTAAAAAATGTTGGAAATGTTTTTGGATTGCAACAAATGGTAATATTTATATGCATATAAATATAAATTTATATTAAATTTTCTGTAACTGTATTTGTCGATTGCTAATCTGTCATTTGACCATCCATGACCAATAGCAGCTTCATCGGCTTGGATTGAAGATTATCAAGCACTTTCTGGTTAGGTTAGCTATGCTGATTATGTGCACGATTAGAAATTTTATCATCTAACTAAAAATATTGGTGAGTTGCTACCATCGTCAGAATTTCTGTCAGGAGTCAAACACTTAACGTTTCTCAACAAGAAGCGTTTAGTGTAAGTAAAAAATCTCAGTGGCCTTAAATCTCAGTGTCCAGTGCATTATCCTTTATACTTGTCGTTATGGTTGTGGTTGTGTAATGAACCATACTTAATTCTTTATGTAGAATCAGTCTATTGTAGTCGTGATATAATAATATGTGATATGATATCAGCAGAAGAATCACTGTAGTGTCGAGATTTCTTCATCGAAATTTTGTCTATTTAAATTTATCAGTAGTTAGTTAATAGCTGTTAGTTATGAAAATTTCCTAGATAACAGTACTATCCATCTTTCATAAATTTATTTTATTTAGATGAATTCTCAACGAAATCCTTCTGAAAATGAGATTCCATCATCGATAGGATCAATTGGAGCTAGCCCAGTTGGCGAGACTCGATTACGCACGTCGATCTCTTGCAGGTTTCAACTTGAATTTTTTTTCTTTTTTTTCAAAAAATTAATATTTATTTAATCATTTGGATTTTATTATTTATTTATTTAGAGAATCATCGCCTTATCAACGCTCTACAAATTTAAAATTATCATCATTTACGAGTCATGCTAATGATTCGAACGATTCACAGAAACAACTGAAACAAGCATTAAATGCACCATGTACATCAATTGGTTGGTCGCAACGATTCCCTCAACCTAGCAATCAGCAATCATCTGTTCAGTGGTTAATTAATCCAGCGTATAATAAGGTCCTAAAAATTTTCTTTCTTACAATAGCTTTTTTTCTTTTTAAAATTTTCACCTCAAATTATATATTTATTCCTAATTCTAAAATTTTTTATTCTATTTTCTAAATTTTTTAATAAAGCTTAGAGGTTACAAGCGATTATCGTAGAGTATATATATTTATTTCTAATATTATAAATGGAAATAAATAATATTGGAATGCCTTTTTAGGCATTCTATATTTGATATCATCAAATTTTTTCTCTAATCGTTAGTTCATTTATAAAAAGAAAATTTTTTTTTTAATGGTTTATTTAACAAAGTTGTTTTATTTTAATTAAATAACATAGAATTAATATAGAATTAATTTATTTGATTTTAACTGATTTTTGAATTCATATTTAATATTTAAAAAAAGGACAAAATTTACTAATTTAATTTTGCATGTTCCTTCAGATATGCTTAAAATTCGCTTTTATTCATTTTCCCAGTCCTTCTTCAACGCTTTTCTATTCCTTTATTCATAGTTCATAGAATTCAAAGCTTTCATTACTTTTGGCTTTGGTTATTGATGGGTAATATTTGGACATTAAAAAAATTAAATTAAAAAATTCATAAAAAAATACTTCGGAAAGATTTTCCTAACTTTTCTTATGCCATGGATTTGTATGCAGCTTCGTGAAGTTCACGAAGTTCATAGACTTCTTCGGCTAAATGTATATATAAAATAAAATTAAAATAAAATTTTGATGCGATTATTATAAGTAAATTGATATTACTTAATATGTTATATTTATTTATTTCCTACAATCATTATTGAAGGAAATGGTAAATTTCAGTTAAAAATTAGTTAAAAGTTATAGTAAATTATAGTAAATTAGTAAAATATATAAAATTAATAAAATAATAAATTTATTATTAGTCGTATTTCTCTTGCGGTCCATGGTTTCCCGGTTAAGAATTCTTGTTTTAGAGAAAAGAAGATAATTTTTTTGAATTTCGTATATTTCGTCGTTAAATTGTTGCACGTTGCTGTGCTTATTTCATCATATGTGTATGTTTAATATGTAGTAAAAATATAAATTTTCAGGCATCGACTGGTTCAACAGATAGTGGCCAACATGAGCCATGTTTTTCACCAACATCCACACTTACAAGTCAAGGAAGTGCGAGTAATGCAAGTAATTACTCTTCGCATCATACTCCCGTTCCTAATTCACCGAATACACCTCAAAACACATCTGGTTTCGTACGTCAGTCCGGTGGTGCTAATCACTATAATTTCTCTGATAATAGTGATTTATATGGTAATGTGAGTAATAATTCGATTATTAATCATCAGAATTGCAATACAATTACAGTTGATGAACAAGAACTAACTCTTCGAGCTAAAGATCAGAAACCGTTAAGAAATTTTATTTCTACGGGAAATACTTCGGTTCGACATCAAATTCGGGTTATACAAGGATCACGGCAAGATTCGGCTAATTATAGTTTAAATAGTAATGAAACAGCAACGGAAAATATGCGAACCGGTGATGGCGATAATTCCACTGACACCGTTGATTTTGCTACGAGTATTGTTTAAAAATTTTCTAAATATTTTTTAATTCGCCAATAAATAGGTGTCTGTTTTTGTTTTTTTTTTTTTTATTAGGCATATTATTTTAGAATCTCTTTAATTTAACGAAGAAATTTATTTTTTGAAATGAATTTTAATCAAATTTTGGTTTTAGGATAAAAATTGGCTAAAAATTTCTATATAATTGAATTATTTGTTTTTTTTTAATAATTTTCCAAATTATTTATTAAATTCATTAATTCTAAACTCAAATTTTTTTAAATATAATTTAAATTGCATATTAAATTGATTAATTCGTACAAAGTGTATATAAAAATGATAAAAAAATTTTATTGTTCAAAAAATTGATTGACTAAAATTATTTTAAAAATTTTAAATTTTTGTAAAACTGTTGCATAAATTAAAAGTGATTTGTGATAAAACCACTTTCTCGATTCATTGATTTATTGCAAGATTTAAGGAAATTTGTATAAATATAATAAAAATTTTTAAAAATCGCTACTATTGTTTTCATCAGTTATCAGCTATTATTGTCACTGCAAAATGGAAATATCCGTAATAAATTTATATTTATCACACTTATTATTAATAATAATAAGTGTGATAAATATAATAATAAATATAATAAATATAATAATAATAATATTATTTTGTTGTTTTTTGTTTACTTAAATTGCAAAATTCCATCTTTTGCAATTTGTCAAAGGTTATGTAATTATTTTATAAAATAAATCAGTCGGTTTATAAATGAATAAAACATGGCAGAGATACTTACTGGTAGATAAGTGAGTTGGAGAAAATCTATGGATGATTTCCTTTAAATAAATAAACTTTAAATAAACCTATAAAACTTTCTCGATTTTCTCGACTAAATTTTTTTTTAATATTGTTAAATTTGCTGCTATCAAAAGAAAAATTAAAATGAAAAAATGATAAATGCGAATAGATGAAAGGAAAGTTTACAAAAAAAACGTGCATTTTTTCGAAAAATTCAAACACTTACGAGAATTTTAAGTTTTAAATCATTAAAATAATTATTGAAAAGAAAATTGCAACAAAACGATTAAATGAAATATGGAAAAAAAATTGAGTAAATTATTGCAAATTATAAAAAATAAAAAATATAACTTTCTTTATTGTTACTCGTTTGAAGCAAATTTAGACAGAGAAAAGAGCAAAAAAAAGAAGGGCAATAAAAGGAAAAATTTGTATCGAATTAATTCACTGCTGATTTTTGAGTATAAAACAAAAACAAGCCAAATTTTATGAAATCAAAAAGGTTATTACGAATGAACGAAAACGCTATGAAAAACATCATGAAACTGTATAAGAGCGAATGTCATAAAAGGTTGTATGTTGTATGTTGTTCATTGAAGCCTTTCGGAATGTCGAACTGGCTTCACCAGAATGTAAGATGGTTTCGTCAACGCTCGCAATTTCTGGTTAGACTACTACCTTAGCTAAATACTACGAATTCTTGCCAGGAATCCTTGTGATAGAAGGTGAATCGGCTTCTACACGGCTACTGATAATCTGCTCCTTTAGCAAATCCTTTATCATAAAAATATAATTTAATGACGTACAAATTTTTTGAATTTTAAAAAATTCTACCATATTCTTGTTAAGTTTTAAAGCCAAATTTTTAAATTTATTACTGATTCAATGAGTTTAGAAGAAATATTAAAATTGAAAAATATCGTTAAAAAAATTTCGAAGATTTCTTTAAAGATTTTCCTCTATATCCAGTAATTCTTAATAAACTATAATAATATTTGTTTGTTCATCATTAATGACCTTTTTCGTAATATTTGTATATTATGCACATTAAAAATAATTATAAACAACGATTGGTTGGTTAATCTCGATTTTTTATTTTACAAAATTATTTTTTCATTTTATACATTTCACATTTTTCGACGTTTTTTTGTCAAACAATAGTTCCATAAATTGAAATTAGAAAGATTCCAAAATAAATCTTGAAAAAATTTCATCTAATTTTCTATAATATAAAAATTAAAAAATTCAACTTATATGCAAGTCAGTTTTGACGATTTTCTTCATATCTTCTAATTCTTTTTCTAATAAATTTCACCATTATCGGTTAGGTTGGCTCCGCTCGCTATAAAACCAAGAAATCTCCAAAATTGTTCGATCCGATGCCATCAGTAATAGAAGGCCATTCATTCTTCCACCATCTAAGTCTATGCATCCACTGGTCCACTTATACGTTCAAAATCTTTCCTGATTTTATAGTTCTTATTAGTTTTTCTAATTATATGTAAATATAACTTTGTTGTTACCCGCTTTTACCAGAGATTCATTTGAGAATAGGTATGCATAAATATCGCAATACTATTCTTAATATTTGAAATTTCGTTTTTAGTTAAAATTATTGTATAAAAATAGTTGTCTGGTTTTCTGGTTATTTTCTAAATGGTTTCGTTATCTTTTAAAATAGACTTGATATTTTAAATTAAATAAAGTCAAAATTAAATTAATTTAATTAAATTAAATTTGATTAAAACTGATTTGCCAGGTTAGTTGATATTCATTCATTTTATAAAATATCATCGTTGTAGATATCATTATGTGGTGAAAAAAAAATGAAAAATTTTATATAGGGCCTATGATTTTTTTTTTAAAGTATTCTTACCATTACTGGTTAAATTCGCTTCACTGGCTTGTAATATTTAAGGCAATATGCCAGGGAATCCATTAGCGATAGAAACACAGGTTTCAACATCACGTGGATTTTTGTACAACTTTACTCCTGCGGGGAATCGAAACTCAACATCGGCGCTCCCAATTGAGCAACAACCCAATGAGCCATTCTATCCTCTATGATAACGAATATTTGTAAAGACAACTTACTTTTATTTGTAAAAATTTTTTTAAAAACTGATGTATAAAAAATGATAACTGATAAATACGCAAATCTTTGGTTATTTATTTTAGGGTAAATTCGTTTAGAAACATCTAATTATTATAAGAAAAAATTCTTTCCTTTTAGATAATATCAACTGTCGTCTGTTGTCGTCTAATTAATCCCTATTGTAGAGAATGTAAAAAGTATTTTCAAAGTATGGAAGGTGAAATAATAGGGGTCAAAATAGATAATATAACTAAATACAGTGACGATAACCGATGAGATATGACCACTTCATCGATTTTATTATTCATATAGGTAATAAGATTGGATTAGAAAGGTCAATAAATATGTTACGCCAAAGCCTAAACGATTTAAAATTTTAGTGAATTATTTATATTTGTCTTTTCTGAAGATTTCTCTCGATGAAATTTTTATTACTTTTTTCATTACTTGGCTAATGCATATGGTATTTTATTTGCCTTCTAAAGAATTCATTATTTTGTGGTTAAATTCACCGCCTTGGCTTATCGCTTGAGACAAATTTTCTTTGCCACCACAAAACTTATTTGGTGAATATAGGTGAATAGCGAGAAATACAGGTCTATTTATTGCTAGCATCCTTGTTGGATTCCTTTAAATAAAATAAAATTTAAGGAATTTAGATAGTTAGTAGAAATTAATTTAGATTATAATGTGAAAATTTTTCTCGACTCATTTCTTATTTATGATTATAAATCTTCTAAATCTTTCCTCTAAATTTCGCAATTTTTTGACACCACATTATTACTAATATTACTAACATTCTACATCGATATTATTACTTGCAATGGCTCATTGGCTCATTTCTCACTTCGAATTTCCAATTGCTGGAATATTCTAATTCTCGCAAGAGAGTTGGCCTTTCAAAAACCCATTTGATGCTGGTGACTTATCTGTATTTCTATCGTTTCTATCGCTGAGACTGAGATTTCCTGGCAAAATTTTCGAAAAAAATTTTTTCTATGGTTTTATAATTGAATAAAAAAAATTCTTTAATTTCAGAAGTATTTTACACCTTATGAGAATATGTACTGTAATCGTACTTGTTTTTTAAGAATGCCAGTTGATAGCGAACAACTCGGCATATCAATTATTGGAGAACGACCATGCTTATTGAAAATCGTTAAGAATAGTACAGCAAATAAAGTTGGAATTCAGGTGATTTCTTCTCATTTTCATTTTTTTTTCATTTAGATAATAGACGGTATAAATAGCTATTCGTGCATACGCAATTATTGCGGAAAGGTACCTTTATTTTAGCGTGGATATTTTATTATAACTGGTTGGTACTCCCTTTTCCTAGCTAGATTCGTAGCTAATAGAGTGAGGCAATATGGTCAGATAGAGAAAGATTGAAAGACAGATAAGTTTTTTTGGACCAGACAAGTTCTATGGGTTTATTCAAATTAAAGATAATTTGAACCTTTTTATTTAGAATGATAACCTTAGGCGACACGCATTCTAGGAAGTTGAGCAGATTAAAGTAGCAAATAGGCATTTAACGGGAAAAAACTATTATTTTGCCTGTCCATAGAGTGATAATTCTTAACAAAATTATCAATATTAAGGACAATGCTATTCTTATCGCTATTAATGGCAAAAATGTGGAAAATTTATCACATATCGATGTTATTGAAATATTAACAAATTTAGGCTCAAAAGCCGATACACTGGCAATAACGTTTAGGGTTAGAATTGCATTATATTGTATTTGATTTTTTTTTTCATTCTTAATGCATGCAAATTTCATGAAGACAGTTATTAAGTCAGATCAAAGAAACCTCTCCCTTTCTCCACCTGGTTTTCGATTCATTTTCATAGCACAAAAATTTGCAAATATTTATACATATAAGAAAAACACTATGGTACTCTGGCCATAAAATAGTAGCCGAAAATTATTGCAATCGACCAAATTATTAAAAATTAAGCGTTCCCGCGCTATTCTTTCTCATTTACACATTATAGTACCATTTATTTATTATTTATTATAATTAGAAGAGAAACTTTTTAAATTATATATAAAGCATATATTATGGTTCAATATTTAATATTTTTCATCGCTTTTTTTTTCATTTTTTCACACATAATTATTGTAAGATTTTTCGTTATTTGTATTCAAATTTTCTAATTAATTTAAGATTACTCAAGTAAAAATTATTAATTATAAAAATTATTAAAAAATTATTGAAATTATTTTCCATTTATTTATATAATATTCACATATTATATTTCACCATTTTTGAATTTAAATTGATAAACAAAAATAAAATAAATTTTTTAAAATTTTTATTATTTTAAAAAATTGTTAAACGATCATATTTTGCCAATTGCACTATTCATTCTCAATTTTCAAAGGAATTAAATGAATGAAATGTAAACCCGAACCACTTAGATTATATTTTAAGTTAAATAAATTGAATATAAAAACGATTAAAATTAAAATTCAATTGTTTAGTTGAAAAAACAGTAGAAAGGTAGGTATCTCTTAAGGGCCGAAGCCATCCAAAATCCTATTTTTTACCCATTTTTTTTGCCTATTTTTTACCGATAAAATCACATTGAAAGAATTGGCAAAAATATAATTTGAAATGAATAATTAGAGGATTTTTGTAAAGCGTTCGCACTTTTTTTTTTGAGAATAACTCGACACAGAGACTTGAAAAAATATTGGAACTGTAGGAAGAATATAAAGGAGAGAGGAATATGATGGATTTCCAAGTAATAGCGGGGTACAATGGGGGGTTTTTGCGTTAAAAGATTATTGTGAGGCCTTTAAAGTAAACACTAGTCAAAGTTTAGATGGTCTAAATAAAAAATTGTGATAACAAAAGTGCAAAAAAGTATGGGATAGGTATTAGCAAGATTAAAGAACTAAAACGAGGTATCGCTGTTGATTATGGTAAAAAAATGCGGTGAAGCTATACTTTTTTAAGGATTTAAAATAGAGATATAAGTTGGTTTAAATAGGCTATTGGCTAAAATAAAACAATGATATTTTGCACTAAAGAAAAGAATTTAGCTTGCGGGACGATTAATTGCCATGACGGAATTTCAAGAAATATTAAGATAATTCAGTTTATGGCGACGTTGTTAAAATGTTGTAATAAAAGATGCAAGAGTGAAATAGGATTTTGATAGGATTTTAAAGGTATATAAGGCAGTTTGGTTGGATCTTAACGGGGTATAACTGTTTTCAGTGGAAGTCTAACGAGGTTTTCGAGATGATATTAAAAACCGGTTTTTTTTTTTAACAACCCTCACCATTTCTAATTATTAAGCTGCCTTCGCTGGCTGGGTAAGATATTTCCAAGCTGTTTGATCTGATGCCGTCGATGACACTAATAAAAAGCTATTCCTTTTTCTATCGTCTAAGTCCATATTTTGCTGGTTTATCTATGTATTTAAAATCTTTCTTGAATATGTCATTCTGCCTGTTGGTTTTCACCTTTCGCGCTTTTGACCATCCATCATAAGGTTTAGTAAATAACGAAATATGTATCAAAATGAGCTATTCAATGAGATTGAGATTTTCCAATAAATTACAATAAGTTTTGAAATAAACAATGTCGAATCAATTTATAATGAAATTTTGCTGGACGACAATTGTTTCTGAAAAATATACACACTAAACGCTTCAAAAGCAAATCATTGCGACTGGTGACGCAATTTTTTTTTTTCATCGAATAAAGGCTTTTCTTATTCCGAGAGAATTCCATCCATAGAATCCAGAAATCCATCCACAGAGAAAATTTTAATAATAAATACTTCGTTTAGTTCATTGAAAATTGAAAATTAACAATAATGTAAAAATGTATTCGTTTCAGAAAAATAAATTGTTGATTTCTACTCCGATGAAAATGAACGATTCAGTTCAGTTAAATGGTTTTTGTTCTTCAAATTCGTCGAGTAAGTTTTTTAAAATGGTATTGCAAATTGTAAAGCATAAGTATATCGAAAAGCATAACTAATTGCTCAGTCGATATTGGAGTTCTATTCTCGGTAGAGGAAAGAACTTATTTTTAAAAATCCGCTATGAGCCAGAATTTGCAATTAATCGTGTGTTCTATGTTTTTATCGAGAAATCACCACTCCCTGGTCTCAAATCCAAAATTTTTCTGGTCTAAAAAACCAGTGGAGCGTATTTAATCAACAATATATCATATTATACAATAAATAACAAATATCGCTTATAATTAAAATATATATATATATATCAATATATAACGTTAAGAAGAAGGATTATGAAATGTTAGAGAAATACCAAGAACTGAAAGAGGAATTAGAGAAGACGCGGAAAATGAAGACCAAAGTAATCCGAATGATAATTGGAGCAAATGTGACACCTAAACTAGAAAACTTGCTTCAGCAGATTCCAGGAACAACATCAGAGATCTCTATTCTAAACATCGCACTACTAAAGAAGCTATATTACTGCGCAAAACCCTCAATTTCCATGCCAGTGAACTGGAGTTGAATATTATTATTATCAACTACAGGTGGTGTGAAAATAATTTTTTTTTCTCATAAAAAAATTTTAAAAATTCAGAACACGAACAAGAATGCGTTCCAAACAAAAATAGATGGCTATCTTCGAAAGTTTCATCTTCTTCTCATTTTTTTGAGAATCTCAGGTAATTAAAATTAATAATTTTCAATATCGTTTTCCTACGAGTATTTTTTCAAATTTTATATTATTTTATTTTCGATGATTTTTACTCATTTAATTTATAATTTTTAATTTTTAATATTTATTGCTCCAATATGTTTTGCTGTTTTTTTAATTTAATAATTTTCATTTTTATATTTCTATTAAATTGCAGTAATAATGAAAAATCAACAAAATTAATAGATCAACAAATGATTCAAAAGCATTTATTTTATCAGTGTTTTTTAACGTTCATTGGAAGAATATCGTTAAAATGCAATAATCATCCTTCACTGTTAATTAACGAAGCTATTGAAAAACTTAAAAAAAATGAACCGTTCACCGTTCAAACAGTTCTTCTTCAAATATATTTTGATATCGTCAGTTTATTTTAACACTTTGATATCGCTTTCGTTTTCATTTTTTTTCTGTATGCACTTAAACTTTTCGATTTTTGCTAGTTTTGTTGACTGTTTTATTGAAGAAATTAGGTAATCCATTAGCGCTGAAATTGAGATAGAAAAAATAGGTTGCTCAAATGGAATCCACAAGGGGCAAGTGCTAGTATTTGAATGATAGGTCTTATCAAGGAATTGATAAAATAGCTAAAACCTTATTTTTGCTATATATAGCTTGTGAGTAAAATATTTCCTTTTATATTGATTTGCACTGATTATCAATAATGAATTGAAAAATGAATTAATGTATTTATTTCAAATTTATTTCTTTTATTATATATTATATATTTTTATTGTATATTATATTTTTTTTAAGATTCTTGTAACCAATTCCAAGAAATCAATCATTCTTCAGTTTGCCGCAAGCGATATTCAATACGCTGTTGTTTCTCCTGAAAATCAGCAATATTTAGGAATTTTTCTGAAAACTAATTGTGCGAATATTTTATTAGTTAAACTAATTCATCTTTTTTAGAATTTTTTTCTCATTATTTTCTCATTAAATAATAATAAATATAATAAAAAATAATAATTAAGCTCATTTTGCAAAATTTACAAATTTCAAATTGCTTTATTTCGAAGAATTAATGAATGCATTTAGTTGTTGAAATAAGAAAAAATTTTCAGATTCGGATGAAATTTCATGTTCGCTATTTGCTATTGACGAGCAATTATTATTTCATTGTTTTCACGAGAAATATACGAAACGACATGGCCTTAAATGCTCGTACGTTTCAAATAATAAAATATTAAAATAAAATTTTTTTGCAAAAAATTTTAAAAATGAAAATATTTCTATTGGCTATTGGAGACTGTAAAGATAAGGTTTAATCGTTTTTTTTTTGGCCTTTTTTTCATAAATAAATTATATATGTCAGTTTTGTAGGCAAATAATAGGCATAATTATCCATAAATTCTCTCTCACTCTTTGAATTTAGTGTGGTCAACGTAAATTTTTCATCACCATTTAATGCATGCGATAAATTTCCTCATTCGGCTGTCACCGTGCTTCGCCATATGCGCCGTATGAAACCACCAATAATGGTAATGGCAATAATTTTAAATTTTTATTAAATTCTGATATATTTTTAAAGATATTAATGATTTTTTTTCGTAAATATACTTAAAATTAGTTAAAACGCACAATGTTCACTAGGTTTGGCGTAGAAGTTTTTCATCACTTATATTTTCGGTTTTTTAGTTTTGTGGTGTGAAATCGCTGATTTAAAAAAAAAATAATAGAATTAATCACCTGAGCGTTAAAATCTGAAAATTGCTACCAACTGCAATAGTGACCTTGGACAGTACCATAGCTCATATAAACCTTAAATAAATAAACCTTTTAGCTACTAAATCTTGCATTCAATTTTTTCAATTTATTTATTACTGTTTATATACCTTTCCAGGTGTAATAATTTGATTCCCATTCTATTAATTGAATGATTGATTAAAAATGAATAAATTAAATTATTTTTACTATAAAAATTACTACAATAAAAACTAGTAAAATATCAAATAGAAAATGAAGGCTTTTGAGTATTAATGTTTTTTTTAATTTTTTGAATTTGTTTTTTATCATTTTTTTGTTTTGTTAATTTAATTTCCCATAAATTTTTATTTATGGAAGATAACGACTTTTTTTTGTAGGTTTTTGCACAAAATTTGCGAGCTTTTACGAAAATTCGTGAACCTCAAATGAATGACGCTTCTGGTTCATCCAGTGGTGAGTTCATAATATAATTTTCGGTTTTTTTTGAAGTTTTTCGCTTATCTTATTGAAAACTTTAATAGGCTTAGGCTTCAAAATGCTATTACCATTTTGATTTTCTATATGTATTTTATCGAAAAAACTTTTTTAATTGAAGCAGATAGAATATAAGATATGTAAGAATGGAAAAGTTTAGTGAAAAACTAATATTATTATGATTTTCAGCTGATGATCCACCTTTATCCATGAAAGTCAACAATTCTTCAACTAGATTTTCCATGAAGTAAGTTTTATTAGCCTATCTCACGTTTTTTTTCATTGCGATAAAACTTATTATATTCGTTTTTTATCGTTTAAAAATTTAATAAATAATATAAGTTCGATTTTCTTGGTAGGATAAATTTATTATAAAATAAATTATTAAAATGGAAATCCGGTTGGGTGCCAGGATTAACGCTTGTCCCTAAGCAACACTATGACGAAGTGCTGTCATCTCAATTGTCAATAAGGGCTAATTTATGAAATATTGTAAAAATCAAAAGTGGCATGGACTGTTGAGGAGAAGAAGAAATAATAATTGTGATAATCTCAAGTAATCAGAAATATGTTGTGGGGTATAAATTTTTAGAAAAAAATTGAACTTTTGGGTTTGATTTTGACATTTCTTAAAGAATTTTTTCTATTATCATAAAATATTCTCGAAATAAAAAATAAGGATCAAATTTTCGTAATTATTTTAGATAAAATATTTTTAGAGATCTTTTTAAACATTCACAATCGTATTCAATTCAAAGCGATAGCGAAATTGGTGAAGTACCAAAAAAAATTGAACAATCAGAATTTCAGAATTATATTGGTGGTGAAATTTTAGATAATTTTTCACCATTAACATTTTCATCAGTTTCTCAGCCAAATTTTTTTTTTTCTATATATCATCAATTTGCAAAACCATTTTTCTTTTTTGAAAAATTGATTAAAAAAATTTTGTTAAGCATACGAAAAAGAAATGATATGGTCGTTTTTTTTAAAGCGATTGAATGCTCGTCACAATTTTTTTAATATTAATATTTTTTAATATTTTAATATTAAATAAATAAAATAAATAAATAAATAAAACTATATTTTGTAGAAAATCATTAACAATTTATGTTAATATTTCATTTCTTTTTTTTTTAATAGAAATTCTTCAACTTTAAGCTATAATTTTGAAGGATATAATTTATTGCAAATTGCCTTTAAGAAATCTTTAAAAAGCATTCTTAAATTAATTCTCTCAATATTTTATTAATTTAATTAATATTATTAATTTTATTCATTGATATTATTAATGAAAAATTTTTAAATGAATTTTAAAATTTATTCATTCTTTAAAGCATTTTAAATTTTTCTAGTCCATAAAAAATATGAAGAAAATCAAGCGAAACAAACCTATGATAGCAATAATTATGAAATAAACGACAGTGAAAAAGTTATTAATAATGATCGAAGTCAAGGAATTAATTTCAAGGTTTTTTTTTGATGTTTTTCAGGAATTTTAATTCATTCAGATTTCCCTCGATTTAAAATTTAGATAATATTTGAAAAATCGAATCATTAAATTATTTTATAGTCAAGTTTTGATGAGATTTGCGCTTCGGTTAAAGAAAAGCATCCGGAATTCGATGCCTATTTTTGTCTCTTAAATTTTACTAAAAATGAGCTCAAGAAAGAGGTGATATTAATTCCAAGGCGCTCTTTAGCGAAAGTCTCACTTAAATGAGCCTCAGCCTAGCTGAGCGAGCCAAGCCAGGCTTATGATTGCTTTAAAAAGAATAAAATCATTGCTGAAAAATTAAAAAGGTAAATTAAAATTAAAATTATTCACTTATAAAATTACTAAAAAATTGTAATTACGAATTATTGTAATTATAAAAATTATAATTAATAATTTAATTCAAATGAAATTATCGGAAATTTGAATTCGATAAATGGAATTCGAAAAGGTGATGCGATTCCCGCCATCGTTCGCGTTCATTGTACCCATTTTTTATATGTAAAATTTTTTATTACACCTAGGAATTACATTGTCTTTCTTTTCGAATTTCTTCGTTCTATTCATAAAGTTTTCATTTTTCTATAATCATTTCATCAATAAAAATATTGAAAAATATTATTTATTCTTGTCTTTATTCATAATTATTAAATATTATCAACATTAATTGAGGGATAGAATGGTTCAGTGGATTGCTGCTAAATTTTGAGTGCCGATGCTGAGGTCCAATTCCTCGCAGGTAAACCTGTCCAAAAATCCGGGTAATGCTGGCGACTCAGCTGTACTTCTATCGCCAAGAGACTTCCTGGCATATTGACAAGCCAATGGAGTGAGTTTAACCAGTAATAGTGAGAACTCTATAAAAAATATGTATATATATTATTATTGAAAAATATTATCTACAGTTAATGTTATCTTTATTTATAATTATTTATAATTATTATTTATTATTTATTATAATTATTTATAATTATTTATTTATAACTATTAGCTATAAATGCAATTATATGAGTTTTTTCATTTTTATTTATGAATTATTTATAATTGTATTTTCTCTTAAATTAATTTTTATTCGTAAATTCGAAGCGCACATTGTTGAAGTTCCTTTCGTGATGGGGTTATCCTAGCGATTTAACCTACGCTTTTATCGTTAAATACACATTCTCTAGCAAAATTACTCTCATCTAACAAAGCGAGTGAAACGAGTGGATGAATCTAATCGAAAAATGTTGAGAATTCTTCAAAAAAAAAAAAAAAATTCTAAATTTATGGAATTTAGAATTCTCTTACAATTCTCAAATGAAATATGAAATTCTCTCACAATTTACAAATTTTAAGCACTTATTTTTTTATTCGTTTATGCGTATAAAAATGTTATAATTTCGGGAAATTCATCATTTTCATTCGAACATTTGTGGCGATAATCATTTTAGTTTTATTCGCTCATTAAATATTTATTTTTCTTGATGCTTCAGATAAGTGATAAGAAATACGTATTTGAATACGGATATTAACGTTCTAAATTTGGCTTATTATTTTTTTCGATCAATTAATAGTTTTATTTTTTTAATGAACGCTGAAGGATCGTTTATTATATTTTGTGGAACTTCGCGAAAAATTGTTTTATTTGTGCAAATTTATGCGAGAAAAAGAAGTTTTTTCAGTAGAATAGTTCATTTATCGTAAAAATTTATCGTGCAGTAAGTCACTAAAAAGTTAAGCTTGATTCGATGTTATTAAATTGGCTTAAATAATTTGTTGGCAGAAAGGATTATTTTTACGAGAGAAAAGTGCGAATTTTCACGATTTCACGATTTGTTCATTTCAAAAAAAAAAATTGCAATCGAATCAGTTGAAATTTCAAGAAGTCTATTTTCAATTTTTCAATTTTCAAGAATTTTTGATGAATTTTTCAAAATTTGGTTGTTTTTAATTGATTCAATTTATCAAAATTAATGGACATTATTCTTAATTTAGATAATAAAACCAATTTATCACATGAAATAGAAAATTTTAAAATAGAAACTAACGCAAAGAACGATTTATCTCTTATCGATAACAAATTTTGCGTTGCGAAAAAACGCATGGATCTACCTATGAAATCAATTAGTTGCTCGAAGCATTCACGAGGATATATTGATAAAAATGGAAATACATTATCATTTAAACGTGGAACTATAAATTTACGTGATTCGAGGCGAGTGAGAGCACGTTCATCGCGTCCAATGAATTTTAGTGTTATTAAATTCAACGAAAAACAAAATACACGTAATGAGATTCTCAATCAAAAAATCAAATCATTTGATGATAAATTTAATGGCGATGAAAATTTTGCTAAAAATTTTTTCAAGAAATCGTTTTCGCGCAAATTTGAAAATATCATCAAACAAAATCGTCGTAAAAAAGTTTCGTCAGATTTTCACTCGTTCAATCAAACTATTTCTTCAAGTATGAATGAGAGAAACAGTGAATTTGATTCAGCTTCGTCAGTCTTCGGGAAGTCCTTGGTGCATTCTTTAAGGCATAAAACTAAACTTCCCATCGAGAACAATAATAATGGTAAAACGTTACCTTTGCAAGTAACAAATAAAGATACTTGGTATATTCCTTTACGAAAAGAGGAACGTATATCGGAGCAGTTCTATTCTCATAATGTCGTCTGTTTTTGTTTTGAATGTTCACCTAATCGACATGAAAATAATGTATGAATATTTTTGCATAATTTTTTGCATAATCATTAAATAGAGAAATGGTAAAGGCTTGAATGGCAAATATCCATCCATGGGGAAAAATAGATCAATGAGGATTATTCCGGAGTGCCTATACTGTAGTTCCTCTTCCTATATATTTATCTTCTGGGGATAGAATGGCTCAGTGGGTTGTTGTTGAATTGGGAGCGCTGATGCTGGGGTTCGATTCCCCGCAGGAGTAAACCTGTACAAAAATCCGAGTGATGCTGCGATTCACCTGTATTTCTATCGCCAAGGGGCTCCCTGGCGTATTGCCCAATGCGACAAGCCAGTAGAGCGAGTCTAATCAGTAAAATATGCGAGCGATAGCTAAATTTCTTTCCCTAGCAAAATTTGTTTAATCTGACAATTTAGTGATGTGAAACTAATAATGAGAAATGGTGAATGCTCTTAGAAAAAAAATTCATCCATTAATGACCTAAATCAATCATTGTTATTCAACAAAACTAATGATTCGAAAAATATTTCTAAGAATATTTTCGTAACACTATTAATAGAATAAAATCGAAAATTGCCAAAAAAAAGTTCGTTTTTTTCAAAATATTTTCCTAAAAATTATTTGACGATTTTTGGTGCTTTTAACGTTCATTTAAAGTTATTTATAAATATTATTAAAGTAAGTACATTTATTTATTCAGTTTTATAATAAATATTTTATGTGGAATAGAAAATAGTAGCTTAGTGAATCTCATTTTGGAGCGTTGATTGGTGCGTTGGCATGAATAAACCTTTCGTATTCGTCCAATGCAGCGATTTCTATCACCAATTTAATTTCTTAGCAAAAATTGATCTTACACCCAATCAAATGGAACTGCGAGACCAATCAGAAATGATTCTAAAATGATTTTTTAGAAAAAAAAAGTCAAGTGAAAAACAAGTAGTGATGCAAGTTTAGAATTCTAAAAATTCCTTTTTTATTCTTTTTTTATAGATTTTCAAAATTTTATGGCAAAAATTTTATTTTTCTTTTTTCTTTTTCAGCATCCATTATCGCCTTTAGAAAAAGAACGAGGAAAGAAAACGTGGTGGTACGAGCAAAATGAAACACGTTCGCATTCGTCGTCGATAAATGAATGCAATAATAGGTTGTCGGGATTAAGTCAAACTTTTATTTCTCAGGTAATTTTTTTCGCTCTAAAATTTAATAAAAATAAAAAATAAAAATATTAAAAATAAATTTTAATAAAAATTTTGCTTTTTTTTGCAAATTTTTAAATTTACGTGCAAATTTAATAAAAATAAATTTTAATAAAAATAATTTGAGAAAAAACCCACCGGCACTAAGCTTTAATAAAAATAAAAAATAAAAATATTAAAAATAAATTTTAATAAAAATTTTGCTTTTTTTTGCAAATTTTTAAATTTACGTGCAAATTTACATGCTTTCTATTATTTATGTTAAATAAGTCGTAACATTCGGCATTCTTCTTTTTCAGTCGTTTTAATTCTAATAAATAAATTCATTTCATTTCAATTATTATTTGCCTTTTTAAAATAAGCATTCATTAATTAAATAAATCATCGCTGACTTTTTTTTTTTCGCAGATTTCATTTATTTGTTTATGTTTAAGTCAAAATATATAAAAACAAGGAAATTTTTCTATTTCATTTATTTTTTGCTTTTTTATTAAATAAATTAATTTTTAAATTTAATTTTTCATATTTAAAAAATTATTAAAAATATTTGGCATTTGCCATTTGCTTTTGGTATTAATTAAAATTTATTATTGATTATGCTAACGTTAATTTATTCATCCACAAAAATATCGGAATTTCATGTTCATTAGTTAGTAAAAACGAGTAGTAATAATAATAATAATGATAATAATAATAATAGTAATAATGTGCGCATTGATTTTAATTTTTTCAATTTCTTTTTCAATTATTGTTTTCTTTCCTTAAACGTTTTATTCGCTTTTTCCGTTAAATATTTCAAATTTTTATTATATAATTTTTATTATAATTATATAAAATAGTTTAAATCGTTATTATTTTAGTCAATTTCAACTATTTTTTTCTATTAATTAAAATAACTATTGAAATAACTTTTAATTTTAATGATAATCAAACATAAAATTATCAGTTTTGATGTGGTTTTCTTTTTTTTTTTAAACGAAGGCCATTTGCCATTAGCTGTTTTTTCTTTTTTCGTTGAAAATTATAGCCAACGGAGTGAACTTAACCAGTAATGGTGCGCATAGGAGAAATAAGTGAAGCGATATTAAGAATTGAAAAAAAAAAAAAAAATTATAAGGGAATGGAAAATGTTGAGATACTAAGAAAAAAATTTTGAAGTAAAAAAGACCTGGCTTTTTTTTGAAAATTCCACACAAGTGATTTTTTTCTCATAGAATTTGGCAGAAAAGAAAAAACATGGAAAAATAGCGAAAAGCTTATATTAGCCTCGGGCTATTAAAAATTGGGTTCTTTTTCAGATATTTTTTAAATGAGTTTTTTATACGATTTGAATTAGAATCTTTTTTTAACAATCGCGTACCATTGCTATTTCTTTTCGCTACAATTAAAACGTTTCAATTCCCAATCCAATGCCACTATTCTTGAGAAATCAATTTTTTTTTTAACTTTTCATATATTTTAAATAAATTTTTATATTTTTTTTCTGAATAATACTGAAATTATTTTAATTTTTTGTTCAAAATGTTTGAATTTTTAATTTAAAAAGATCCAAATAATTAAATTTTTTAGATTTTTTGTAAAATCTCTTCATTATTCATTATATTTTTTTTATTTCTTAAATTTTTCCCAATATTATTATTTTATTATATTTCTTTTTACTGTAATTCTACTAAAATTTTAAAAAATAAAAGTTTGTTTAGTTAGATGTAGAAAAAAAAGCGTTTTCGAAGCATTGCGAAATTTTATTATTTTTATAGGAGTTTTTAAATGAAGGATGATCAGTGCTATTTTAAAAGTTCATTACATTCGAAATTGCTCGATAATTATTCCTCTTGATCGTTATTTTTCTTGTCTTTTCCTTATAGAATTAATTAAATATAAATAATTTTATATTAAGCTAATAATAGCGAATTCTTTAATTTCTTTTCCTTATTTACCTTTATTATTATTACTTTTGCTATTATTATTTTTATTATTACTTTTATTATTATTATTTTATTTATTTATCTTTATTTTTATTATTATTAATTATTATTATTAATATTATTATTATCATTAATTATAGCAACAATATTATTACTTATTAATATTAATATTAATATTATTATTATTATGAAATTGCGACTTTTATTTTCTTTTTTTCTTAATGAATTTTTTAATTCTTAAAAAAATTAATTTATATTTTAAAAATTAATTCCGCTCGGTTGATTTCGATGCTCGATTCATTGAAGTGTACCAATAAGGGAAATATTTTCATCTTTTCGTCTTTTTTTTTATTAGCTTGTATAGGAATTAAAGTGTTCGACCTTTTTCTCTTGTTCAAGCATATTTTTTTAAAACTTCTAAATAGTTTGATGATTATTCGATTTGATTTTTCGTGATTTATTGGTCAGTTCGATATTCGGATGTGGACGATTATCGCCTTACGTAAAGCATTTTGATTCGTCGCATGCAGATTTTTGCAAGATTTTATTGTTAGCGCTATAAAATAAAAAAAAAAAGGGATAAATGGAACTCAATTATGGAACTTATATTCGCTTTTTTTAGAATTTTTTCAAGAAAAATTTAAATTTTTTCTTTTTTGCAACGGCAATATTTGGTTTTATTTATAATACAACTCTAAGTGATAAATTTTTATTTTTGATTATTGATAATTGATAATTTATTGGTTGATTTGAATATTTATTTCGCTTAAAGAAGAAATATATAATAATTTTTTTTAATTTTTAATTTTTTTTATTTTATTCAAAATAAGGAAAGAATATAATCAAATTATCAATTTTTTTCCACACGTTATCTAATTCATATATGTTGATTAAAACGATCTATTAAATTTTTGATTTTTATAAAAAAAATTGAATCGAAATGAAATTAGACGCTGGCGTGACGCTACGTGACGTTACGTTTCATGATACGTTGAGATGAAGAAGAAAGAAAGCATTAAATGGAGAAAATTCTTTTTTATTGATTTAACGTTTTTGCTTCGCATTAGTAGACGATATAAAATTTGAGAAAACTATGGAATTTTTATGTGTTCGTTCATTTCTCAAAGATTTCGCTAAATTTATCATAAAAATTTCAATTTTTATTAATCGTTTAAATTTAAATTGATTTAAATAAAATGAATTTTTCTTAAATTTGAATATAAATAAAATGAAATTAAAATTAAATAAAAATTAAAATTAAATAATTAAATTAAAAAAATTCTTTATAACAAAAATGAAATTATTCTAATTCATAAAAAAATTTCATATAATAATTTTTATTTTTTTCTTTTAATATTTTCAATTTTTTTATTAATAATTTCGCGAAAAAAAAAAGGATAAATTTCATCGATTTCTTTTTTGAAGAAAATAGATTTTAATTAAATTTAATTTTTAAAGATTTTTTCTTATCATTTTTTTTTATTGCAAATTATTACAATGAATAAAATTTTTTTACGAATATTATTATTATTAGTATTAGTATATTCGCTGAATTTTGTTGGTTACTTGGCTACATATAAGCTATTTAGGCAGCTTTTCAACGATTGCTTTTCATGAAAACATTATTTTTCATATTATTACAATGCCTCGGCTTCTCTCTCTTAAATAAATGCAAGCAACCATTTAATAATATAATGAGAGTTATAATTTTCATTGCTATCGCCATATTTGCCTATTTTACCAAAAAATTTTTCATTTGATAATAGCAATATGTTATATGTGTTCAAAATGATAAATGCTTCTTTGTTTGACTGAATTGATCATATCATATCATTTATCAGTTACTGAAATGTAATAAGGAATTCCTCAAATTGATATTTGCTGTAGGAAGCGGCATAATGGACAGTGAATGGCTTGATTTAATAGGTAGGCAAGACTTTGTCTTGTCTCCTGATCTCAATAAGAATAGATTTGTGATTTAAAAAACCGGATTTCTGGTCCGTTTCTGGCTGAGTGATTGATTGATTGGCTATTTTAAATTTCTGACTATATTAATAATATAATAAATACTAATATATATGTTTATATACTTTTTCTGGTTCCACTGGCTTGTCACATTGAGAAATATGCCTTGGCAATAGAAGTACAGGTAAGTCGCCAACATCGTCCCGATTTTTGAACGAAAGGTTTATTCCTGCGGGGAACCGAACCTCAGCATCGGCGCTCCCAATTGAGCAACAACCCACTGAGCCATTCTGTTCCCATACAAATATATACTAATAAGTAGTTATAACTAATAACTACTTATATTCTAATAATCGACGAAGCCAAATTCAAAAAAATATTTGCCCTCAATTTTGCTACTTTATATATAGCGATCGGTAATTGTGCTAACGATTTTCTACTTATTTCATTTAAGCCAACAACTCAGTTTTCAATTTTTGATCATTTATTTTATTTTTTATATGCTTTATTTATTTATGTCATTTTTGATAGAATCTTTTAATAATGGTTTTTTCATGAAAACAAAAAAAATTTTCATGGAAAATATTACAGTTGAAAGGAAGAATTTTAGGAGAGAAACTAAATGAAAAAATATTTTTTTATATGCAAATCCTAGGCTCGTTTAATATTAAATTGGTTAAGCGTTCAACCTATAATTAATTCAACTGTTTAGTTCATAATGAATTAGACAATGATTCAGATTCAGATTCCTCAAATTACTTATTGGATAAGCCTAGAATAGACTGAGGGACTCCTTGGCCAGTTTAAATTTTGTTGATTGCTAAATGCCTATAAAAGTAGAAAATCATAAGTGATCAATTATTGTCCTAAATTGTCAGATCTATCTATATTTTTATTGGCATCAAATCTCTTGTCATTCATCAAATTTTGAAGTAAACAGAATAAATTACTTACGTGGGCAGAATATGGAAATTGAAAAATACTCATTGCTTTTTCTTTGTGATTTTTAAATTTTGATCTATACGAAGTAAGCGAATTCTATTTATTATCCATGCAATAATCTCTTAAGATAATCTCCATTATCAATGTTTGAGTACTGTTGTTAAAAGCCTCCACCTGTATGCCCCATATCATCAAATAATTCTCTTTGCGAATTGATAATCGTCGCTCAATAAAATTTTAATCAAATCAGAAAATGGTGAGGCGCAAATTGTTGGATAAATTCTATTATTTCTTCTTTTAACAGCTCACACCATTAGTGGTTAAGCTGTATCCAATGATTACAAGGGTAAGACGTTTTCAAGCGGCGCGACCTGGTTCCATCGTTGAAAAAAAATAGAAGCCATTCCTTTTTCGATCTTCTGAGTCCATATAGTGGTGGTTCACCTTCGAAATATACGTTTCAAAATCTTTCCTGACCGTGTCAATCCAGGTCTCGATTAGTTCACCTCGCTTTACGCCACCCAACGCAGGGTCTAGCAAATGTGCCAACCCTCGTGGTGTGGGACGAAGAACGTGTCCTAACCAGCGAACGCGACGCTTTGTGATGGCTCTTTTAATGCAAGTGGTATTTAAACGAAGATGGACGTGATCATGTAAGATTTTATCCACTCCGCAAATCCGTAAAATGTATCTTAGATATGACTAGTCAAAGGCAGATAACTTCTTAATATTCTCATTAGCCATGTATCGCAGCCACATAGCAAGATCGAACGGATCACGACTATATGGATGCGGACTTTCGTTTTAATGATTTTAATGACGGCTCCATAAAGATTTCATCAACCGGATGAATGCATTTCTAAATGCCGTAATCCGGGGTGTAATATCGTTTTTTACCTGGCCATTTGGTATTCGAGTGGATCCAAGGGCACTTCCTCAACCGGCAACGAATTTATAAAAAGAAACATTTTATCAATTACTTGTACATAAGACGAAAAAGCTTTCGATTACTTATTTTTATGCCTTTTCGAAATTTTCATGATCGATGTTTTTTGAAGATAAATTATTGGTTTTAAGTAAAGAAAGAGAAAAGAAGTGCTTTAGTGCTTTCGTTGTTAATTCTAAAATAAATTTATTTTTAAAAAAATTTCTCATTTATTTAGATAATTGAATTATTCAATCATTTTTCTTGTTTGTTACAACTTCTTCCTTATCAATTCTTATCAAAATCTTTTTATTTTGTTTTAGTTTTAAATTTTTTTATTTATTTCGCTATTTTTGATTTGATTTCTGAAAGCGCTGTCTATTCGTACGATTAAAAATTTTTATCAGAGAGGAATCACTTGGCAATAGAAATTTAACATGTTCGCTTTCATTAGTGCAATTTTTTTAATGCTCCGTTTACTCTTATTGAAATGAGAGGACGACGATACTTTGCTTCGCAATATAATGAATCAATCATTCACTCGGTTGCGCTACCCTCGAGCGGCATATTTAGATTTTGAGCGATTTTGATTTGATTTTGCAACTGAAAATATAAAGATGAAGCCTGGCAATATAGATATTAATCTATGCAAGCGAGCAGCCCGAATAGTCCACGTTTGTCGGGCAATATCTTACTTCTACTTGTGACTTTAGTTCTCAACTCTTCAACTTTTCAAAATCCACGTATGTGATTCTTGACAGAAGCAAATCGGAATCATTAAGGTGAAATCGGGTTTTTTGTGGAGAACTCGTTCATCTCCAAGTGAAAATAAATCAGAAGTGATTGATTCAATTAGAAAAAAAATCTGTGATAACTAAGTTTATTTATTTTTAATTTTTAAGTTTGTTTTTAATTTTACTTTGGTTGGTCGAATATATTCTAAAGCTTATAAAAATTTTTTATCCTTTTTTTTTGAATTCTTAGCTATAGCAATTCTTTTACTCGCAAAAAAAGGCAAATTTCTCAGAGTTTAGCGGTAAAAGTAAGTTCAGCAATATTCAAAAGATGGTTACTAATCGAATGTCATCCTATTATAATTTCGAAATAAGAGGACCATCTCTTACGTACGCCATGATAACTCATCCATTCTATATCAGTAACAATTGGTAAACGTTTGGTTCAACATTGGTGACTGATGTTTAAGTTGAAGAGAATAAGTTTGTCGATTAATCAAAATGGTTCAAAATATTAATCCAACTAAATCGCTATGATCAGTCTATCAGTCTATCTAAGATGATTGACGCAATAAAGAATTCATAATTTATCGTCCAGTCTAGTGGAAAGGGATCATCATTTGATTTATTATTCTTATTGTTCATTGAATATACATACTAATATTTATATTGCCATAGGTGTACTTACCTGATTGCCAATGGTTCTCATCACCATCAGAATTTAATAACTTTTGACGAATTATTGTTTTCAAGAATCACGAGTCGAACTTTGATGTTTGAAATGCTCGTCTAAGCAATATTCACAACTCGACTATATTCCTTTAAAAATATATTCGCAGTCGAAGTGTATAATGTAAAAATTTTATCGCTATATGTTTTATCATCTCTTTATTGTTTCCACTTTTCATCAGCGAACGAAATTTTCATCACTAAAGTTTGCTAATTAGTTTCGTTTTCATCTAATTTAATTATTTGCAGTCCAAGTGATGCTAGCAATTTACCTATATTTCTATTGCCAATAGATTTCCTAGACTTCATATTTTTCTAGTTTGACAAGTCAGCAGCGAGGCCAGTAATGTTGAGGACTCTTGAAAAAAAGAAAATTCTGTGAAATTAGTTATGCATTAGTTTTCATGGATTGCAATATTGCTCAATAATTATTATTATAAATTATTATTATTATTATAAATTATTATTATTATTATTATTATTATTATTATTATTATTATTATTATTATTAAATATTACTGAATTGAATTGCTAAGGCATTTCTCAACAAAATTGTTAAGTTATTAAGAAATTTATTTAATTAAGAAATGATTTTAAGAAATATTTTTAAATTTTTATAATTTTTAGTAATTAATGAATAAAGAAAGGTTGAAATTGATGGCAAAAGCCCTGTAATGAACTAAAAAAAAGCGAGTATATAAAAAAATTGCGTTATGTCAAATGCAATATATTTGTACTAATGAATGAGATGTGTTTTACTTCGGCTTATGTCAGGCGGAATGAATTCGATTCCTTTCGCTTTAACTGAAATTTACATGTCATTAAAAGTGAAAATCGGATGGTTGCTGGCGATCCACTTAGACATCTTTGGCAAAAAGCCTAAAAGCAATTGAGCCAGCCAGGAATTTATTTAAGAAATTTAAGGAATTTATTGTTACTTATTTTTAGAATATATTTTTCTCTTTTCTGTGATCAAAAAAATCAATTTAGACAATTTTTTTCTGATAAAAGTGATAAAAGTGAGGAACTGTGCGGCGCATCTTTCAGATGGCTCGAAGATAGAAAATAATGTTCGTATACTTATCATTTTTCAATCTGCTGGCTTGTCGGAAAATGAGAAAAAATTTTGCTAGAGACAATTTTCATTTGGCAATAGAGCTATGGGTGAGTTGCCAGCATCCGAATTTTTCTAAGGTTAGGCAAATTTCTGCCGAGAATAGCCATCCAACATTGTATATATAGTATGATGATAAGTCTATCCAAGAGTGGGTCAATATATGGCTTAGACCCTTCTAAAACTAGGTGGAATATTTTTTAGAAAATCATGGAGAACAATAAGGCGAAGATCGTGTGGAATTTCTCCATATAGATAGATAAATAAGTGCTGGCCAGTCAACCAGATATCGTGATAAAAATCATAAATCAACATTAGTGCTATATAGCAATACGAGGCGATATAGGAACGTTAGAAAGAAGGAATTGGAGAATATGAGAATATGAATATGAGAAATTGGAGAAATACCAAGGGCTGAAAGAGGAACTAGAGAAGATGTGGAAAGTGAAAGCGAACAGTGATAATTTGGGCATTGGAAACGATGACCTCTAAACTAGAAAAGTACCTTCAATAGATATTTCATGAATAACATCGAAGATTTCTATCAGAGAAGAGCGCAGTGCTAAGAACAACTAATATACTGCGCAAAATCCTTAATCTTCTTGGCCTCTAATAGAGGAGTCGAGGTTGTGAATGTTCCATGCACCATCCATCCATAGGAAATGATAAAGGATTTTTTTTATATATTTGAAAAGTATTTGATAAACAATCAGAAATATGAATGATTAAGTCGTATATTATAGTTGATGAAGAAGAATAGAGCTTAGATATGATTTCGAGTTCTAATTAGGTGTTAGCACTAGTAAACCCTCAAATATATATTTGTTTCTTTAGTTGAGAGGAATTAGAAAAGCTTAGTTTCGACTACTATTTTTCTCGTGTAAGTCATATTAACCCAGCCATCTACTGAAAACTGAAATACGAATATTTGCTATTGATTCATCCCTCTATCCATCCACCCATTCAGCCATCCATCCATCCATCCATCCTTCCATCCATTTATTCATTCATCCATCCATTTATCTATCTATCTATCTTATCTTATATTGTTTATCCATATCCACCATATAAGTGATTCTTTGGCGACTACAGTTGTCAGTCCTCTATCGTAATTTTTGTATGCTTTAAAAAAGTCGTTTAAAAGGAAATCTATAATAAAAATAATAAATCTATAAAAGGCGGTGTGGGATTATTTAAGCAACAGCTAATAACGAATTGGTTTCGGTTTCACATATGCTTCTTGAAGAAGAATTAGACTCATTAAAATCGAAATCAATGAAGGATGTTTTAAATTTGCTTAAAATTTTTTTACTTCATTTTCTCTTTTTCTTCAAAAAAATAAAAAAAAGATAAAAATTTTTTAAGAGATTTCCTTAAAAAAAAAAAATTTTCTTTTTTTCTGTTTCTTATTTTTTTTCATAGATTTATTCATTAAAAATTTTATTTTCTTTTTTCTTTTTTTCTAAAAAATATTTCTTAGAAAAGAAAAAAAATTTTAGTCCATTCGATCTGCTAAATATGAAATCATTAACGAAATTTATCATTTTTTTAAAATGAATATTTTTTTAATAAATAAATATTAAACTCAAATAGATTAATGTAATTGTGATAATTAATAATTTTTCAAATATATTGAAAAAAAAAATTTTTTTCTTCGAAAAAAAAAAACTTATCGTTAATTTTATCGTTAATTTTTATGTTAATACTTATTTTTTTCATATTTAGCAGGTCAAATGAATCAAAATTTTTTAAGTTTAATACTAATGAATGAACTAAGCTTGCAAAATGAACAAAAAAAACTCATTGATTTTGTCGTTTAAAAAAGAAAAAAATTTTTTTTTTTGCCATTTTTTATTATTTTCTATTAAATAAATATTATATTAATAATAATATTATTATTATCAGTAGAATTGAGATTTAACAAAAAAAAAATTTTCTTATCAAAAAATTGATTTATAATTTTTTTATTTTAATAATAAATTAATACGCATCATTTCTTGGCTGATTTGGCTTATTTTATGGATTAATAAGCGTTAAATTTAACTTCGATTGAAATAATTTTTATTGAAAAAGCGAATTAGAAATCACCAATAACCATTCGACGTTTACTGGTAAATTAGTTTAATATTATTTTTATTATTATTTTGTATTGAACTTATTAGTCGAAATGGATTTGGCTATACGGTATATTCAGCGATATTCAGCGATTCGGAAAGCCTAAAATTAGATTTTTGATTTGTTCGAAAAAATATAATATTGAATTAAAATAAGTATATTTTAATATATTTAATATTTAATACATATATTTTTCTTTTTTTTTCTAAGAACGCTCGTCCATATTTAATAATGGTTCTCTTCGTTTTTATATTTTACAATACGAGATGAATCTCGAGGCAATAGAACCGATTGCTTAGACTATAGGCTTTGGTTCTCGCTTTTTAATGGAGCAAAACCTTATCATTAAAATTTGCTTGGTGTCATATTTTTTTCTCAAACGACTATTTGAGAGAGAAAGTTTCGGCATGGCAATAAACATGGCAAAAAACACATTAATCGGCTTCTTTTAGTGATAATTATGATAATTTTTAGTGATAATTTAGAAAAAACAAAAAAATTGAGATAAAGAATATTTTCCAGTTTATTTAATTTTTCTTTTTTTTTCATCATTATTGTCCAGTTGGATACACATGACGATCACATGGCAATAATAATTCAAATTGATATAAAATATCCGTTTTTTTTGGAAGGTGAGGTTGGCTTAGTGGATTATTGCTCTCATTTCGCATTATTTCTCATTTCGTCATCCAGTACGAGTACGAGTAGTAAAGTTGTCTTCCAAAAATATAGGGTGGCTCAGTGGGTTGTTGCTCAATTCGGAGCTGAGTAGATTCTATTCTCTGCAGGAGCAGGCCTGTCCAAAAATCCGGGTGGTGCTGGCGACTCACCTATACTTCTATCGCTAACGGATTCCCTGGCATATTTGTTCAGTGCGACAAACCAACAGAATGAGTTTAACCAGTAACAGTGGGGACTTTTGAAAAAAAAACGAAAAATTTTCTTTTTGGATGATATAGGCTTAGAGTGGGTTGTTGCTCTCATTTCATCTTTCCGTACGAGTAAAGTAATCTTTCAAAAATTTAGGATGTTATTTTGAATTATCATTAAATGATTTCTCTGGCATAAAAATCTATGATCTAATCCCGATGAGCTAGCGAAATGAGTTTGTTTTAATCAGAAATAGTGAATGCTCGTAGAAATTTCTTTTTAGAGGGGAAAAATAAACAATCCTTAACAAGAGACATATAAATCTACGCAAGATAGCATCTGATATCATGGCACGTGGCACGTGCATGCAACACGTCACACACGTATACAATACATGCAGAAATATCCATCCATCCATTCATCCATCAGAATTTCTGTCGTTTCGGAAATATTTTATAATTTTTTCTTTAATTTTTTTAAACTTCCTTTAACTTTTTTTTTGTTCTTCATTTATATATTTAATGAAAGAAAAATAATTGAATTCGAGCGTATCTTCTCTTCGCGAGAATGTATTTGACTTGTTATAAAATATATTTTTGAATTATTTTAATTTTTTTTTCTAAAGTTTATCATTCGTGATTAGCATGTTTTCGCAAACTCTACGAGTATTAAAGGTAGAGTTAGAAATTTTTCGCTAACGTCTGATATCTAACGAGGTGATAAAAATACACGTTGGATCAACATCAGCACCATCCGGTGCCTTAAAAAGTTATATCACTTATATCTCTGATTTGTTTTTGTATCTGATTTTTTGGTTCGCTACGAATCGAGGGCAAGGAATCGAAACCTTAAGTGAATTAAGCCATCTCTGCCTTATAGAATGTATTCGAATTTGTTAAATTTCAATCATCAGTTGCCTTTAATGTATTATTTATTGTTCAGTTCTTTCGCTTTTTATTATAAAGTCATTTTTAAAGGAAAAAAAATAGTTGTTTTCCATTTTCAAAAATCCTGAAATTTAGATAAACGAAATTCAATAATTGAGGGATTTTGCTGAAAAAAAAAGAGACCATCGAAGATTTGCGGTGATGTAAATTGATTTTTTAAGGCACCAAAATATTCACCATTATTAATTTATTTGCGGTGATATAAATGACTTTTTCAGGCACCAAAATTTTCACCATTATTGATTTATTAATTATCACAATAGAATTCAGATTAATTATAGAATAGAATTCATTCGGCAAAAAGTCACATGAGGATCAAATGAAATTTGATTTTTAAAGTCGAAATATTTATTTACTAAATTTTCCTCTTTTATTCTTTGAATATTTACTAAAAACAATTAATTGGTTATTTGAATTTATTTTATCGGCTAGTTTTAGAGGTTAGGATAGCCGAGTGGGGTTAGTTACATTTAAATAATATCGTTATTATTATTTTTTACATACTAATTATATTACGTTATACGTCCATATTTGTTTTAACAAAATTCATTTAAGCACAAATTTATTTATTTCATATTAATCTTATTTTGTGAAAAATATTTTTTCAAGATATTTTAGCCATAGTATTATTAATTAATCTATAGAATAATTTCCTTTGTTAGTGGTGTTTTGTAGTGGTAATGGTTGTTATTTATTTTAACTATCGTTGATTCGGTCCTTCGCTGTCATATATACGGATCGTGTTAGTGAATCAGTTCTATTTACTACTCATTTCTCTCTGGCAAAAATTTATCACCTTGTTATCAGCTATTTTTAGCGTCCCTAATGATCACTCACTTGTATTATATATGTATATTTATAAAGATCTGGAAAAAAACAAAGGTGTTATTAAACTATTAAATTCAACTTCCAAATTTATTTCCAGATGATTCTCTGGTGACTCTGGATGCTCTGGAAGTTATCCATCCAATAGAAACAAGAAACTAGGAAAAAAAGCCAGAATGAGTGCTATTAGAGGAAAAAAAAGAGTTCTTGGATCAAATGTCTCCTATAGATTTTTCAATCTTGCACATTCCATTTTTTTTTTGTTCATAGAAGAACATAGAACGGCAAATATATTCCAATTTCTCGTTATTCCGATATTCTTTCCTTATTATTTCGATAAGAGGAAATTTATATAAATGAATAATTCCAGTTAGTCAGTTAATAAAAACAGTGCGCCAGTCAAACAGTTAGCTAAACGGTCGGCTAGTTAGGCAGTTAAATTAGTTAATTTTAGTTCTCGATAATTACTGGAAAAAGTTATAAAATTATAAATTATAATTATAAAAAGTTATTTTTATACTTTTTTTGTGGATGCTATTTCTGGTTCGTTTGGCTTTTCTGATTTGCCCATTTTCTTCCGTAAATTCTACTAGTGGCTCACTAGAAGTTTAGCTGAGTTCATAAGTTTTTATAAGGAGTAATAGTGCATTGAGTCGCTCATTCTAGTGATAAAAATAAATAATTGGTAATTTTAATTGGTTTTTTCAAAATTATTCAATTCAATTTTTTCGTTTTTTTCTTTTTAAATCTTATAGATATTTAAACGAAAAGCATAAATTTCTTTTCTTTTTAATATTCGAATATTATAATTTTATAAAATTTTTTTAAATATTTTTTTTTTCTCTTTTTAGCTGTGATTATAGTCATTTTTTTTTTATATTATCTTAATTCAGTTTAATTTGTATAATATAAATTACGGTTGCTTCGTAAGACGACCAATTGACTGATTAAAAACAATTTGATAATTTTAGAAGATAAACAGTGATTACGAATTAGCTCGAAATAATTATTGTGACGATGTCAAGTACAGTTCTTGCAATGAACAACAACAACAACAGCAGCAGCAAACATCAATCGTAGAATTACAACAAGAGAAACCTCGTTACTTCGGTACATTTCATTTTGATATCAACCTAGAAATTTGTTTTATCATTTATTTTTTTCCGGTTGGACTTGCTCCACTAGCTTGTCGCTTCAGGCATATTTTGCTAGATGGCCGAATTTCTGGAAGGTAGATTTATCTCCTTTCGCAAATAGAATCAAGTAGAGCAGCAACGGTCCGAAATGAGAACAATCCACTGATCCGCACTCTTTCTATTTTATTTGCTATTTTCCGTCATTTTTATATTTTCAGATTTTTAGTTTGCTTAGTAATTAGTAATTAGCGAGTAAAACATTTGAAACACTGCTGTTTTAATGCCGTTAATTAATTTATTAATTAGTCGGAGTTAAAAAAGTCAGTTAAAAAAATAAATCGCATAAATCGCTTTTAAAGAATCTTAAATTTTAATAAAACTTTTTAGGATTTAGGATTTTAGGATTAAATAGGATTTTTTTTACATATTTCTAATTTTTTTTAAATGAATTTATGGAAAAAATCTTTTCTTCGCATCTGTTTGCAGATTCAGTGAATTTTACTCGACTAAATAAGCGAACGAATATCAATCATTTTGATAAAAAAAAGTTTGAATTCATCATAAATTAAAATAAATCAAAATGGAATAATCTTATTTCGAGAGTTGCTTTTCAGCTATTTTTTTTCTTTATCGATTAAACGTTTGATAACTTTTGAGTAAATTTAAAAATTTTCATGAAAATTTTATAAATAAAGTGGCGACGCTTTGTTAAACATCGATTTCCATCGTCATTATTCATTTATACAAATATATCGAAATATTTTTTGCTTTTTTTAATGTTAGATATAATACCAAGTATTTTAAATAAAAATAGTAAAGTAAGTATTAAAAAATATTTTATAATTGAAATATTTCCAAAAATAGAATTATTATTTAAGGAATTGCTGGAAAAATTCTTTTTCTAATCAAATCGCTCATCAAAATTCAACAAATATTTCAAATTTTACAATTCCTCTAAATACGGCGGGTTTGTTTTTCTTTTTATCTTTTTTAATTTATATTTATTAAAAAATATTCAATGCTATTTTCCATAATTTTTTTTGCCGTTTTTTTCCAAATTTTTATGATTTTTGATTTTTGATGATTTTTTTTCTTAATGATTTAATCTAATTTAGGTGATATTTTTATTATTTTGTTTTAAATTTTTATTATTTTGTCGCATGGTTTTTATTGTTTTAATCTATCGCTTTGTTCGAATAATAATTTAATTTCTAAAATTGTCTTTAATCTGCAAAGCGATTTACGAATTGCAACAGTTTATTTTAGTATTTCTTGCAAATGCAAGTTTTTAGTTCATTTTTTTTTCTTTTCTTAAAAAAACTCGGAAATTTCCATTTAAATTTACAAATTAAATTTTGCATTTTATTTTATACAAATTTATTTTGTATATTTTTCATGGTTATATATTAAATTGAATTGAATCGCATAAATCATTAAGGTCTCTCTTTCTTTGAATTCTAATTGAACCTGAAGTAATAGATTATTGCAAATTAATTTTGTAATTTTTGGCTGTCGATTATCCCATTGAATTCTTCTTTATTATTGGAAGAAATTAGCCAAAAAAGTTATTTTTGCTCGATTCATCTTCGTTTTTAAAGAGAAATTTAGTAATATTATTTGCTAAATTATCTATTTAAGCATCCATTGCTAGGAATTAAGCATTATTTTAGAAGGTAAAATCTGGTTAATTATCCGCAGTTCCACTTGTACTTCTCTTTCCACCATTTGAAACGAAGAATTTTTTTTTTTTCTAATAGCTTAGAATTAGCGAAAATCATCAGTAATGATGCATTCTATCAGAGAAAATTTTTATCGATGTCAGTTTTCTTCTTTTTTTTTGTCATTTTAATAAAAAAATTTTAATTTTAAAATTTTTTTTAAAAATATATAAAAATCGAGATAAAAGTTTTTTATAGTTTTTTGCTTAATACTTTTTATTAGTTTCGAAAAAGTTTTTTCCTTTTTTTTTATCGATTTTCATGCAATTTCCATTTTATTTTCTTTAGAAATTCTCGTGAGAAAAAAAAAAAAAATTTGAATGCAATAATGAATTTCTTGAATGAGAATCAAAATAAAAAAAATAATATTATTCGTTGTGGATTTTGTGGAAAAGAATTTTTCAATAATATCTCCCTTTTCAATTTTCTTTATTTTTTTGTTTTTTTTACTAAAAACTCATCGTTTTTATTTTTTTGGCTTTACGCTGAATTCCTAAAAGGTTATTGTGCCAGAAAAAATTTTGTCAGAGAATGGAAAACATATTTGGTTTCTTCGATCGGAAATGGGAAATGGACATAAATTCCTAAAGGCTTAAATCACACGAGAAAAATTTTGCTAGTGAACAAAAAACAGATTTGATCAGATTTTCTATCGCAAATAAGAAGCATAGTATTGGCGCTCATAAAATGAAAAACGAATTTTATATATATATATTTCTACTATTTCTACTATTTTAATTTAATTTTTATTTCATTTGAAAATTTTATTTATTTTGTGAAAAATTCTTCTTCTTCTTGACATTGTTGGTTATTAAGATGAGATTCCTTCATCAAAGAGTCTCATGAGAATTAATACGTAATTGAGTCGGCGGCACCAAATCCGGATTTCATTTTTATTGACAGATTTTTCGCTTTTTTCAAGAAACAAAATTGGAACTCTTGATCGACACCGAAGCAATACGCTACTCGGTCTCTTGCATCTTTTTCGTAATTTATCGAAATTATTATTCTCAAATAGAAAATTTCATAAATTTTTTCTTCGACAATCTTTATTCATTTTTAAAAGGAAAGCGCCATACCACCATAGTTACATAATTTACTAATATAATTTTCTTTTCCTTCCATTACTGTTTTGGTTGGTTGGAAAGGAATAATTTTTTTTTTCTTGAATACCAGAAAATCGCTTGAGACTTGGATCTTTCGTACTAACGCATTCATACCAAATTATTTTACTGATTACGATGAAAGTTTCTAAATTAACTATCACTTTATGAGTGTACATGAACGATAACGATAATATAATATTGAAGGAATTATAGTAGATTCTTAATTAAATTTTTAATATTTCATTGAATTTCTAAGATTAATAAATATCAGAGGGCAATGAATGGTTGAATTATCGCTTACGGCTAAATAATTTAGGTTTGATCCGAGTCCATCAACACCTATGCCTCTAAGCACAATTCAAATGATCTTTTTTTTTAGTGAATTTTTTGTCAAATCCTTTTAATTAATAAAATTTATAGGTGATAAATTTATCAACAAAAAAGCATTTTATCGATTTCTAGCAAAAGCATTTATTATTTTATCATTTATCATTTTTGATTGTAGAAAAATAAAATTCATTTCGCTTTTCAATTTCTTACTTGTTCATAGAACGATTTGTCGTTTATTTGATCAGCTTTCGATACTTTTTTTTGATTATAATTTTATTGAATCTTCTATTTTTATTTTTCTAACGAATTATTGTTAGTCTCTCATTTCCTTTTTTTTTAATTCCCATTACCAGCTTTATTCTTTGATTGCTGAATTTTCTTTATTTTTTATTTCACCTAATATTTTTTAGAATAAATTTTTCATTTTTTTGTTAATTTTGTTTTCTATTTGAATTATATTTTCAACAAATATTTTATTACTATATGCCTTTTAACATTATCATTATTATCATTTTTTATTTGTTTATATTTTTTTCAGAATTTTTAAGTAAAAAAACGAATGAACGAACTGTAATGGGAGTTGTTGAAGAAGCTCAATCGAGTGGTCAACAAACTGACCGTTCTTCTGGTGGCGATATTCAAAGGATACTTCAAAATGAACAATATAGGAAACCATTTCAGGTATCATTTTTCAAAGGCTGAACAAATCCACTGATAAAAATAAACTATTATCACTGATAATAATAAATGAAATTCATATGTTTATTTTATAACTTCTCGCATAAATATTTCTAAATGAATTTAATAAAATGAATTTAATAAAATTGAAAAAGAAAAAAAAATGAAATTAACCACTAAACCAGAAACTAAAATTTTTCTACGTTTATTTCGTCCAGATAAGGAGTTTTTTTTTTTATCATTCGATTTGCATTAATTTTTCCATTTCATTAATTTTTAAAGGAATAATGACCATAGTTTAATGATAATTTATCATCGTTATCTCTAAATTATATCTGTCTTTTGCGGCTTTTCCATTTTTAAATAAAAATCAATTATGACATGTGAAGGGAGCGGCGGCATGTGTTCTTTCCATATCATCGATCCATCTATTCGTTCATCCCAGCTGGCTGGCCATTCTGCTATCCATGCATTTATATATATATATTTATGTATATATATATGTACATATATATATGTATATATAAAAATATATTGATCCCTTTTCTTCCTCAGCAACCGTTTTTGAACGTATCGATTCATATAAATGAAAAATAAATTGGCTCGTCGCTTTGTTTTTGAGGGATTTTCAATTTTTTTAACATCAAAAGAAAAGCGAAAAAAAAATTTAATAAATTTAATAAAATTTAATAAATAGTATGAAATATTTTTTCGCATGAAAAATTTTGCATGAATTAACAGCAAATATGAGTCGTAATTAATTTGATTATCAATATCGATAATCAAATTAATTTTTATACGAATAACTCTACTTTTGCAATTTAAAATATCTTTCGAGTTTCTTATAATTTAGTTTAGTGATATGATTTGTAAAGATTTCAACCATTTCAAGCATTATGGTTCAATTGCTTGGTCAAAATAAACTTATCAAGAACTTATTCAGAAATGATAAAGGATTTTTCCTGTACTTTTTATCACTCTTAGTTCATTGTCTTAGCTGAAGGAGCAAATTAACTAGAAATAATGAAATGCTGGTCATTTAGCAAAACAATATCGCATTTCATTGAATGTCATGAATTCAAATTTTTGTGGTACACTAAAGATTTATAAGCTATAGTATTACTTAGAATTTTTTTTAAGTTTGATCCATATATAATTATAAAGTAAATCACCCTTTATAATATATTAATAATTATAAAAATCTTATTATTTATTTATTATAAATATTAATTTTTTTTCTTCCTTCTCCTTAATTCTTCCTTCCTCAATTCTTCCTTCTTCCTTATCTCCTTATCTTTTTCAAAGAATTGCGAAAAAATTCTATGCGATCCACTGTTGATTGTGGGTTATCAATTAAAGTTAATCTAATCTATCCGCATAAATGTGATATGAAGTGCAACCGCATAAATGCAATCTGCTTAACGATTATATATCATTTGCTTTACGCTTAGCATTAGGCTTAGGCCTAAGCCCTAAGCCTAAGCCTAATGCTCATACCGTGAGTAGAACCTCAACATCAGCTCCACGTTGTGGCCGTGGCGACAGAGGTTCGATTCCAAGATCGAACGTGAATTTAGGCGTGAAAAAAAAAGTGAGAATCACTGAGAAATTTCAAGAACATTAGAAGCGATGAGAAAAAATTCTCTAAAGATAGTACTGTTGAAAGAGTGAAATTATTCTATAATTTCGGTAGATAACATCGTCTTAGCATTTTTATTTAACGCGAATTTTTGAATGACGCGAGAAAATTATCGACACGACAGTTTTATCTATATTTGATAAAAGCGGATTTATCATGTTAGCTTATATGTTAGCTTTTTTGTTAACTCTATAATCAAGGCCACTCGTTTTTCCACAGTTTTAGTTTATAGTCGCCGCTAGTATCGTCGTTTCAGCGAAAATCTCTCCCATTATTCCCCAATGATTCTTGCTTTAATTCTTGTTTAAAACTCGCTTTTGAATCGACTGACTTTGTTGAGCAAAAATTTTGAAATTTATTATAAAATTATAAAATTGAATTTTTATGGAAGTTTTTTTCAGTCAATAAAAATTTATTTAAATTTATTTAAATTTATTAAATTTATTAAAATTTTAAATAAATGCTTCTTTTTCAAAAATTATTAAATATTAATTATTGTTAATCGTTATTATAAGAAATATTTTTTAAATATATTTGTTTTTTTTTTGATTTTCTATTCCTTTCTAATATATAATTCTCAATAAAAATATTTTAATTGTTTAAAATGTATTTTTTCTTTTTTTTGAAAAAACTCATTAAATTAAAATTATTAAATTAAATGAAATTAAATTATTAAATTAAATGAAATAATAGTTTAATGAAATAGAAATAATGAAATAGTATAAATTAAAAAAGTATAAAAATATAAATAAAAAACATAAATATAAAACATTAAAAATATAAATTTATGAAATTTAGCAATTTCTCGAACAACAATTCTGCGCAGAGAATATCAATTTTTATATGGCCGTTGAAGAATATCGAAAAATTCCCGATTCAGAGGTTTTTTTTTCGATTAAATTTTTCATGAAAATTTGATATTTAATGATGAAAAATTTTCCAATATTTATATCGCAAAAATTTAATATTAGTTTATTTTTTAGATGGAGAAAAGAGCTGAAATGGCTCGGCAAATTTTTGAGCGTCATTTTACTTTAAATAGCGCTGAGCCAGTAAATATTGATAACAGTACGAGTAAAACTATTAAAGATGCTGTCTTAGAGAAATGTTTTACTGCTAACCTTTATGACGTAGCACAATATCAAGTAAGTTTTTGTTTCTTTTCGTAGTTATTCTGTCAATTTTTTTAAAAAATATTTTTAAAAATATATTTTATATGGTTCATACAATTAAATGATCAAAAAATTTAGAGATTTTCTTTCATATAATTTTAATTTACAAATGTTTAATTTGCTTAAATTGATTAATAAGGCTCAATTATCATAAATTCGATTTCTAACCTTAAGGGGGGAGGAGGGAGGAAAAGAGAGCTGAAAAATCGTCTCATAGCCAACCTGTTTTCAAATTTTAGTTCCAATCTATTAAGTATTTGGTCGATTTGTATATTTATTTAAAAGAAAAATCAAAAACTTTGTTGATTTAAGATTTTTCATTTGCTCAAATACGATTGCTGGCCGCGTTATCTTCGTTCGGGTGGTGTTGCACCAACTTTTGATGACACTCCTGATGAAAATAGAGCAACACAATCTTTAGTGCAATCTAACCAGGTTTTATAAATTTTTTCTCATTTGCTTCATAAAAAAACTGTATAATTATATAACTCTGTTTTATACAGTTGCCTTATTCTTATGCTTATTTATGTATTATATGTTAATTTGATTATATATATATATATTTAAATATGCGTAATAATTTTGCCAATAAATATAACATTTATTAATTAATTAAATATTTTATTTGTGATTTTATATTATTTTTCATTTTATTTATTCTTTTTTATTTTTAATATTTTTTAATATTTTATTTTATTTTTTTCGTGGTAATGCATGAAATGCTATTATTATATGAAATAGAATAGAATAATATAAATAATTAATAAGTAATTTTTAAGAATTTTCTAAGAAGAAAAAACTTATAAACTTTTATTTATTTGTAATTTCATAAAAATTTTTCTATTTATTCATAAATATTCAAAAAATATTTCGATGAAAATTCTAAATTTGATAATATTCTTATAAATCGTTTAAAGAATTTTATTTCGTCGTTTCATAATTTTTTAAAATCGTAATGAATGGTCTGCGATTGATGAAAAATGCAAAAATGATTGCATGATTGCGGTTGAAAATGCATGATTCTCGTTGATTTGATTCGTTTTATTTAAAATATAGTTTTCTAAAAAATGGACAATTTTTTTCCATATCTAAAATACCTTAAATTAAGAGATTTTTATTTTTTTGTTTCGTTCAGATTTGCCTTATTTAAACGGCTTTACAGTCTATGAACGCTAGCGAATCAAAACGAATTTTTATACATAAATTCATTTATTTCGTTCCACATTTAACGTTTTTTTTAGCCTTTGGTATTACTTTAGGCCTTCTCATTCGTATATTTCCTTCAGGCCTTCTCATCCTTATATTCCCTAAAGTCCTTTCCTAATGTTTTATATATATACATAAGAGCATATTTCCCTTGCCCATTAGTTATGAATTAAATATATTGTCACAACCCGGGCAATTCGTGTAGATTATTTAATTGAGTTGCTGTTTCTTTAAAATTTCATAATATTTAATGTATTTGAGATTTAAAATATCATTAAAGGAAGAAAAATAAATCATTTTTATTAATGATGATTTATTTTAGCAAATTTTATACAAAGTATTTTAAAAGATAATTTAGTCAAGAGAACAAAAGAAAAATGCATCGGATCAAACGAGACAATCGTTTGCTGAAGTATCTACAAAATATTGCACATTAATGCATAATGATATTTTAAGTGATGAAAAAATTCCACTAAATGATCCGGTAGGTTAAATTCATTATTGGTCCATTTTTTTTTTTTTAGTTCCATAAATTTATTAATTATTATTATTTATTATAATAATAATAATGATTATTATTATTATTGTTTACAGACAGAATCTGTAGGAAAATGGACATCTATTTATGCTGCTCGATTCAGTATGGATGTTCGAGCAACCGAAGCTGTCGATGCTCAGGTTCTATTAAAATTATTAACGAATATTCTTCCAAAAAAAAGAGAAAAAAATTAAATTTATATTTGCTATGAAGAAAATTTTATTTTATTTTTTATAAAAACTTCTTTCGAATATTTATTTATTTTTATTTATTTATATTTGATTTGTTTATTTATTTTTTTATATTGTTTATTGAAAAAACGAACTAAGTGGGACGACAAGTGATATGTGCTTGTATTAATAATAATAGTTGTAATAAAATAACGAAATAATAAAATAACGAAAATTAATGGTAAAAAAAAGGGAAATATGATAAAAATTAATAAAATAAGAGGAAAGTAAAGAGGATTTCAAAAATAGCACAATATTACATTATATTACTTATACATAATCAAATGATAAAAATGATAAAATCAAGATTTCAAAAACTTCTTGTATGATGTGAACTTTTTAAATAATAAATCATAAATGATATTATTCATTTTTTTTTAAAAATAGCCAAGGATGAGGCACAAACTTAATCGTTCGATAGTTTATTCCAGTAATTGATAGTGCGAATAAAGGAGTCATGAGTTCTTAGTTTAATTTTACATAATTATAGACTGGATCAACAATAGATCCAGCACGTCAAGCTATGGACGCTTTAAATAATCGTTGTGTTCGTTTAATGCCCGTTCTATATTTTGCTGCTGATATCATTGTTCCCCAAGCGTTAACTAAAACGGGTGGAACGCTCAGTTCCAGGTATTCTTTTGCTATTTTTGCTCATTTTTAGGATCGGGCACCTTGAAGCTCTTACTCTTGTAGCCAGCTGAGTCAGCCTAGCCAGTGATGGTGAGAGCTGTTAGAAGAAGAAGAAGAATTAATTGAACCATCTTTTCTGCAAAACTTCACCTAAAATATTAGTTCTAGCTTATTATATTCTCAGTAAATAGCTTCATTTGCTAGTAAAATGCCTAATTAGCTTCTCTAGAATAGCATTGTGTTGCCAGATCTTTGCTCTGTCGATTTGAATAACGGCAAAGTTAATGAAGCACGTAGCGATAAATTACTTACTTGATATTCTAGTATTCTTCTTCTAACATTTGATCAGCCATGCGTGAACCTAAATTCGACTTAGTTAAAGCGCGTCCTCTTGTCACGCATTGCTATAAACCTTTAAAATATTTTATTAGATGTATATTTATTTTAAATTTTAAAAAATAAAAATTTCAGAATAATTTTATTGCGTGCTCGTCACGGTCTTTCTTCAACTGCCGTTCTAAAACCAGTTCTTAATAAATTTTCGGTAGATTTCGATAATTGTATCGTTGTTTTCTCTGGAAGTCTCGATGTTATTAGTCCACAAGCACCTATTGGGCATATTGGTCAAAAATGTGTGACCGTTATGACACAACAACAATATCAAGGTGAATAATATTTTTGCGTTTTCTGCCTTTTTTTCAATGTCCTCGGTGAATAACTTTTGTCTCTAAATAAATTGTCAGTCTTATAAAAGTTGACTCTTTAATTATTTGCGAAAATATTAGTCGAATATTTGCAATATTCCAAAATTTTTTATTTATCATTTTTATAATTTAATTTTTATAATTTATAATTTAATTTATATATATTTGTAATAATGAAATAATTTTTATAATTTAATTTATATTTGTAATAATGAAATAATTTTTAGAACGATTGAATGCTCCAAAACGTGAAACCAATCGCGATTGCTTAATATCGCCTCATTATTTATCAGCTGAAATAAATTTGCCATTTTATCAGCATGGTGATGTTGCATTTGTTGAATTACCTGTTGATTTTGATATAAGAACGGGTAAAATGAATGCGACACGAATGTATTCAAATGCTAAAGTAAGCTTATTGATTGATTAAATAAAATTTTCTTTCCCAAATTGGTAAATTTCTTTTTCTTTTTTTTTCTATTTCCTTTACGATCATTCGTAATGTGTTTTTTTTCGATTTTTTTTTATTTTAAATTTTACTACTATCCTATCCTAAAAATGTCCTAAAAATGAAATTATTTTCAATAATTTTAAGTATATTTTTTACATTTTTTTTTGCTACATTTATTTTTTTTTTTTCTAGTCGGAACACACTTCTGGCTTGATGAAATTTGTTAGAAAAGCAAGTCATGCAGTGACGAGTCGAGATTCTGGTGATATATTTAGCTCCACTGGTCATCATCACCATCACTATGGTGTTCATGCTACTCATTGTTCTACTATAGCATCATCAAGCGATGATCGAACAAGGTAAATATTTTTTTTTTTTTGTTCAAATGGTGCAAAATTATTTTCTATCCTTTTTTAATTTTTATTTATTTTTTCTAAAACTCTTAATTTTGCTTTTGCTTATTTTTTTTTTCAGGCGAAAACCTAATGAATCGTTTAAACGAACTGCAAGTGCAGCAACTGCAAGTGAAATACCGTATTGTGGTGAAAATAATGCCGGTGATGAACAGAAAACATTTAATGCAAGTTCAGAACCTCAAATTTCATACCAATTTACAAAAAATGATAGCCGTGGTAAAATATACGAAATTCCTGATTTTATCAAAAAGGTTTATCAATTATCTACTTTGTATTATATTTTAAATGATAATTCTGAATAGAATATAGTTTTGTTGAAAATTTTAATTTTATTTGAATTGCAAATTTTTTAGGAGAATTGTTTCAATGAATCTGATGCGCCAAGAGGAAGAATATCACAATATTCTAGTAGTAGTAAAATAGGAGGTAATGTAAATGGTAATGTAACGAAAATACCGCAATTATATACATCTATTGTTTCTAGTGATAAGGTCAGTTGCATTGCAATAAATTAAGAAATTTAAATATATGCTGAATATGAAACTTTTTTTTATCTTTATCAAAAATTTCTTTTATCATAAGTTTTCTTACATATCCATATTAAAGATATTTTCGAATATATACGAACATATTTATGAATATATAGAATTAATTTTAATTTAAAATATAAATCGAATGTCAAAATTTTTTATTTTCTTATTCCTTAGGACCATCGAATTTGGACTATCTTAGTAGGTCACCAAAATTTTTTTATATCTTTTATGATATTATTCATCGTCATTGGTGATTATTTCCTAATAAATAAATAAATAATTAATAAATATTGTATAGTAATTTTTTGAATATTTATTTCATTATTTTGAATTTCGATCATTTTTAATTTTTTATTAAATTTTCCTATTTAAATTTTAATTTAAATATCTTTTATCTTTTATCTTTTATCTTTTAATTTAAATTTTCCTTAGGATATACCTCCATATGAAACGCATCGAAGTATCGAATGGCAACAAGCAGATTATGTTTAAGTGCTTAAATTATTCTATTGGATGAACACTGAGGTAAACATATTTGTTACTATTTATAGCTAATTTTAGCAATAAACTGAATGGTACTGAAAATGGTTTCTGCCCACTGAATTCAAATCGTACCAATTACATTATATTGTATTTTCATCATTTTTGACAAGCATCCTTATTTCTTTGAACTAATTTAAAGGTTAAGGCATTTTTTTTAAAAGTGCTTGACCGTCATATTTTACATAAACTTTCTTAAATATTCATTCATGCGTTCTTTCTTCTTTCTTAGCTATCAATCTTGATTGAAACATCTTAGTTTTAAAATTAGCAATCACTAAGGCATTTGGCCTTTGGCATTTGGTACTTAGCGCGTTTCAGTTCTTATGATTAGTTCTTACGACTAAGAGTATAGCCTAGTCGGCATAGATTCCTTGGTATTCTCATTGGCCGACTATAATAGATAATCTTGCGATTCTAATATCTGCATTATATTTATCTAAAAATAGTCGATTCTTTGGTACTAAGCAGTTATATTCATTCGTTTCATGCAGTTATGTCCAAGATCTCATATGCTCATATGCATAATCACAAAGACGGTCGTTTTTTTATCCACTGGCAATTTTTTTGTATCGGAAACTTTTTTTGCAGCGATATTAAAAATTTCTTCGATTCATTCTTCATTTATCATTATCAATAATTATTATTAATATATTAATAATTATAATTATTAATAATAAATATTAAATATTAATAATATTTCTTTAAAAGATTCAATTTTTATATTTATATTGTAAGTTTTTTTTCTAAATTTTAATTGAAAAATTTTCTTTCAGCTATTTCTTTTGTTATGAGCTCTAAAGCAATATTCATCAATAAATCTAAACGATCCATTAATTTGCTGAAATGCAATAATGATGATTAAAGACAATGTAGGCTGCTATCGAAATATTTATAAAAGTGTTCCTTTTTTTTATCATTCATTTCTTTCTCATTTCAAATGTTTTATTATTACTATTGTTACAGTATTATTAATAATATTTCATTATTACTGTTATTATCATTATTTTTATTGATTTTTGTTATCAATTATCACTATTATCATTATTTTCAAACAGTGATCCCTATAAAATTGCGAGAATTATTCCAAGTAATAAGTTGAAAAAATTTATTTCTTAAGAAATTATTATAATGAAAAAAGCAAATAATATATCTTATAATTTAGTTCTTCCAAAGATTTTTTTTTTTAAAATTTGATTTTATTATATTTCATTCATTTTCTTCAGAAATAAATTATTTTATTTGTCATACTTCTGGATTTATTCTGGATAAAAATTGAAAAATTTAGCTGAAATTAGGGTGAAATAACTAAAGCAATCGTTTTGCGATATGATTTGGTCTCTTAAATCGCAAACATTCCTTTTTCCTTATTTATTTCTTTTAAATTTTTTCTAAGATCTCATTTTTTTAAACGTTTTAAACGTTTTTTGAATATCCTTGTCGATTTCATTTATTTCTGGATTTTATCAGAATGGAAATAATGCTGCGGTTTTTTTGTGATTTTCAAGTTTTTCAATAAAAATTCGAAAAATTCCAATGATATTCAGCGAATTTTTTTATGAAGAAATAGTAGAAATAAAATTTTTATCAATTGAGAAATTAAATGAAATAGATCGATTGGCTATATTAGCTGTATTTTTTGCACTTTTTTTTTCTCAAAATCGACTCGTGAAATTATAAATCTTTCTCATATCTCTTATCGTTTTTTTTTTGTTTAAAAAAAGTTGTTATTATTGTAAATATTTTTTTTGGTATTTTTTCGATTAATTTAATAATTACTGTAAAATTCTAGTTATTGTTTAATTATGTTATTATTAAAAAGTTGATAATATCATTGATAAAATGTTGATGATCTGTGTGATAATTGTTATCTGAAATTGGATGAAAGGATTAATAAAAAGTAATTCGCAATAATTTATCATTCCTTATAAATTTTTTAAAAAAAAAACATTTATTTTCAAAAGTTTTTTTTGCTTACTATTACAAATTACTACTACAGTTACTATTACAAATTTATTATTATTGAAAATTTATCTTAATATTATTATAAAGTTTCTTTTTATAATTTCTTTTATATTTTTTATAATTTTTTATAATTTTTGTATTTTATAATTTTTATAATTTTTTCTATTAGATATTGGAAATAAATTTAGGCTTTCTATTTTTATATGATTTTATTTTTATGATATTTTTTAATAATAATATTTTTAAAAAGATTTATTTGGAACGAAATAATCTAAAAATTTAGCTTTTTTTTAAACCTAAAATTAATATTGAAAAAAATCATTTTTAATTTTATTTTATTAAATTTTTTTTTTTTTAATTTTAGTTTATTAATGAAAGAAAAAATGAGAAGATCGACTTAATGATATATTTATAGAATCATTGTTATCGTTATCGTTATCATTTCACAATAATTTCTTTCGTTTTTTTTTCTTTTCATTTAATTCGTTGAAAATGAGATAAGAAAAAGAAGTACACATGGATGTTCGATGCTTTTAATTCTCGTTTAGCGAATCCAATCGAAATCGCAGCTAATAACGATTCGAGTTGGTTGTTATCATTCGACATAAACATATCAACTATCATTTTCTCTCTTTTGTCGTATTTCTACAATCCGCAATAAATAAATATTCGACTACTCCGCTAATCTATTAGCGAGATGCATAAATTTAATTAGAGCGACGAATATATAGATGGTTAAAATTTTTGGAATTAAAAGCAGCATTTCAGACTAAAGGGATGCAAGGAAAGGGATTTCTTCTTAAAGCATTTCGCTATTTTTGATTCAACTCAATTGAATTAAATAAGTAAATTGCGATAATATTACGGTAGAATCGCTAAAAAATAGAATTTATAGGTGGTGAATTATTTTCGATAGATTTTAAATAACCTTTTTCATAACCAATATTATAATTTTGAGCAGATTTTAGCCATTTATTCTCTTCAAACGCTTCGTCTTCTTTTAGCAGTTTTCATCATTACGAGGATTAAAGTGGATCTCCGCTGGCTGTGAAGCGCTATGATATGATTAAAAAATTATCACGAATACTATACACCGAGATTTTATCATCTAATAGTATTGCATTTGAATTCTCTCCTCCTTCCTTATCTTCTTCTTCTAACAACTCTCCCAAGCTGATCGGTCCGATGCCATCGCTAGTAGTAATAGAAATCATTCCTTTTTCCATCGTCTAAGTCCAAATATCGCTGGGCTCTCTATACGTTCAAAATCTTTTCTGATTGTATCAATCCAGATCTTGGGTGGCCTTTCCCGCTTTTGACTCGAACTATTGTAGCAATTAACAAAATATGCGTCAACTCCCTACTTCCTTATACTTCAAATTCAATATTTTTTTCTTATTTATTTATGCAAAACTTTTATTAAAATGCATTAATCGAAAAATTATAAATTTATAAATTAAAAATTATAATTTTGTGGCTGGCTGTTCACCGTTGTTATTCAGTTCAGCTTTTCATATTTACGTGAAATGATATTGAGAAAATATTCAAAACCATTTATATAGTTAATTATAACAATTTTAGTTTTATAATATTCAACAACATAAATCGTTAAAAAGCACTAAAAAAGATCATTTCGCCAAAAATATTATTTATTAATTACAATGCGTAGTAACGTGGAAACGTTGAATTTCTTGTAAAACCACGCCTGTGAATAAATAAGACCAACGAGTAAATTACCACGATTTTTGAGTTTGTCCGCTATTTTATCCGATATATCAACATTATCCATAACATTCCATGACATTGCGATTTTGCATGTTTAAGCCAATGGGGCATCACGTACATAACCATGAGCCGTCATTGTAAATTAAACTGCCAAATGCATGAATTTTATTAACACTAAAAATAATGCTTATTGTTGAATATAATTTAGAATTTAGCAACGATAAGCGAAATGAAAAATGGATTTTTTTTTTATTTATTAAATTTCTGAATTAAAATTATCTTACAATTATTATTATTTTCAATACAATTATTTTCATTCAATTAAAGAAGAAATTGATGATCGATGGAATTTTTATTTTTACTTGAACAAAGTTCTTAAAGAGATAAGATGAATCCTAAAAACTGGTCCCATTAATTTCTTTTGCACATTCACAAATTATACAGTCATATTTTTAAGTACTATTAATGCTTATTTAACAATGGTACTCATCGATTTCATCGAAACCAGCAGGCAATTGTAATTTATGGTTTATGGTTTTCAAATCTCGACGGCAAACAAACTTCTTCATTGAATATCCTAGAAACTTGAAATTGCCTGGAAACTCGAAGCGAGTTGCGAGCCATTGACTATAAAATATATAGAAAATTTAGAGCTATGTTTTATCTAAATAAATAAAATTTATCACCACTAAACTATTGGCTATTGCGAATCCTCGAATAAATCCTCTTTGTGCTAAAATAGTCTTTCGGTGAAATTCTTCTAGTCATATGGCCAACGAACAAGTAAAATAGTGAAATGAAAAATGGTGTATTTTAACGATATCGTACATATCATTTTTATCATATTCGCTTCTTTCTAAGCTCATTTAGTTTTCAAATATGTAAATTTTTAAATTTCCAATTTATTTCAATTTTTATTTTTTTTCTTTCCAATAATTCATATGATAATAATAAAACTGGCAAATATATCGGAAAAAGCTTAAAAATTCATAAAATTTAAAGATTATTTGAAATTAGTATAAAATATAATTTTTAACCGTTAAGCATTATTACTGTGATATTAAAACGAATATTTAATCAGCTGAATTTGCTTGTTGAATTATCAAAATTGTTTCGCTTTATATGAAACTTTTATGGGGAAAAATATGAGAAATATTTCACTAAACAAAAATAAACGAAAAAAAAAAACTTTTAACAATAATATAATTAAATATCAATAATAATATTAATAATAATAAATAATAATATCAATAATAATATAATTTAATATAATTAAAAATAATGAAAATTTTAGAAATGGGAAAGTAGAAAAAATATTTCAAATAGTTAATTTAATTAATTAAATAATTTGAAATATTAATTACTACGAATAATTAATTAATTAATAATAATAATTAATCACAACGAATGAAAAAATGTCAATTAGAGAAACGAGTAGAACAACCATACGTATTTCAATTTTAAGGGAAAAAAACACCCAAATTTGCGTTGCTTAATAAAAAAGGATTCTAAGAAAGTTTGCTATGATATATGTATGCTATGGGCCTATCGGAAGCCTATGAATGGCTTATATATATAAGAGAGTTAACGTGGATGTAAGGCAGAGTTTGAATAATTGGGAGAATTACGCTGAACCGGCTTATCGGAATATATTAGGATGATGTGGAACTTTAAGTTCTAAACAGAAAGTAATTAGATTTAAACTTTAGATTGTAGGATGGATATTTGATGCGTAATAGAAAGAATTTTATAAAATTAGATAAATTTTGATGGTTGAAATTTCCACCGAAAATATCGTAGCAGATTATTTAACCTTATCAATATTTATTTAAAACCTCTTATTTTTCTTTCCGAAAAATTTTCCGAAATCTTCCCCACTGATTCACTCGCTCGTTATTCTAAAAATGAACTACGACCAACCAATTTATAAAATATGATAGATCATGAAAGAAATCAAAATCTCACCTTGTAACTTTTATTAATTCTGCCTATCAAGTAGAATCGTCTTTGGGAAATTTAAAATTAAAAATAAAATTATAAAATTAAATTGTAAATTAAAAATAAAATTGTAAAATTAAATTAAAAATACAACGATTCAAATTTCAAAAGTTTAAAATTAAATATTACAAAGTTTTCTGAACTATTTAAAGAAAAATGAATTTTTATTTACAAGAAAAAAATTTACAAAAAGTAAAACTTATAAAACTTATAAATAACAATAAATAAGTGAGATATTATTATTAGATATTAGATATAATTACATATATTACAAATATAAATTGAAGGCCTTATTAAATATTTACAAAATATTTTACAAAATAGAAAATGATCGAAAATTTTCAAACAAAATTAACGACGATAAAAATTATAATTTTCAGATAAAATAGAATTTTAACAAAATTAAAAAATGGAAAAGAATGGGAAAATAAAAATAATAAGTATTCCAACGTTATATACATTCTTACTGTATACACAATTTCGTATAAAATTTTAAATATTTGACAAAAATATTAAAATATAAAGCATAAATGAAATAAAGAATTTATTATAATAGCAATGAAATTAATTAAAAAATTAATTTAAAAACAATATATTCCGATTCCATTAATTCAATAATCGAATTTCATATAAATAAATAAATAAATGAAAAAATGGAACGATAATCTGAAATGGACTTTTTATTTTCAATTAAAAAAAAAAAATGATCCAGAAGAAAATTCTTTGAAGCAAAAATCGCAAAAATTCGTTGCTCGATCGAAAATATGATTAATCAACAATTTAATTATAACCCATAAGCGAATGATGCATTTTATTGCAAAGTTGTTACAGTAGAAAGCACCATGATTGGCTTAATAAATAAAGGAGTTGATGTGAAAAATTAAACCGAATTAAGTTTATTCATCAACTCCAAACGAACCTTACAACAAATGATAGAATTATTACTAAACAATTCAACCTGAAAATTTAATATTAATGCTTAAAAAAATCAACGATTTCTAAAAATACGATGTAAATATGTTGAAACTTTTCAAATTTTTTTAAATTTTATAAGTTTCGGAATTTTTTAAGACATCAAAAATTTGTAATTTTTTTATCTTCTTATCGTTATAAAATAATTTAAGTATCAGTATATAAATAATAATCTCATTATTCTCACTCAACATTAAGGTGAGATATTTTCTTCAAGGGCAAGGATAGAAACTGGTTCCCAGCTCTATCCATTTTTCGTTTTTAATGAAATCGCTTTCTAAATTTCTAAAAGCAACAAACCCATCGAACCTACTGCGCTAGAGTTTTCTTGGATCTTAGTTAATCATCATTTTTACCACCCCTAATATTATATATTTTTAGTACACAAATATTTCATTATTTCTAGCTTATTTTCCAGTTCACTGAACTATTTGTAAATTATAGTTTTAAGAAAAAATACTTTGCTATAAAGTTGATCTCCAGATGCAATCGAACTAACAAACGCTTCTATTTTGCCTGAATTACATTGGGCAATAATTATTCGATAAGGATCTAGAATGAAAATTTACAATCAACACAACGATATACGAACAACGTTATTTTTAATAAAAAATAAAAATATCGCTTATGCCTAGAGGCGATTAAAGCCGGTAAAATTTGAACATCTCAAAACTTTATCGCTTGATATGAAATAATGTAATATTTTGAACTTAGGAAGAGATTAATGAGTCGAAAAAAGAGGCACAACTTTACTGATATGAAATTTCTTCCCAATCCACGTTTAATACTGTTCCTTAATATCCCATGAAATCCAGTTATTGCCCAATAATATTTTTTTTAATGTTCTCTTCAATTTTTGTTCCTTAATAACTTCTGCAGGGCGGCACAACCATCTTCAGGGACTCGTTATATTTCCCTAATTAATTCTACCACAATCATTTCTCGAAAATCTATTTTAAACCTCATTTCTCCAAAATCCCTTCATTCCGTCCTTTAATCTGGCTGTGTTCCTTTGCCAAAACTTCGTATAAAACCTTAAATCACCTTATAATTTTTAAATTGTTTAAATCCTACTGTAATTGTACAATCAGTTTCTATTTTATCTTTTTTTTACAATTCACCAATATTCCATAAGAAATTCGCTATATTTCTTTCAATCATCTCATTTCCCATAGTGTTCCATTAAGATATTATCCCGCACTCCTTTTATCCTTTCTTATAAATCCTTTCATAATATTTTTGCTTTCAATTCCACCATCCCTAATACTTCACCAATTTATACTTTTAACATAATAATGCTTTTTCTCCACTAACACCTCCAACAAATATACTGGAATATATACATGTCTAATAATTTTCAATCAATCTAATAACAATCTAATAACTGAGTATTTGTTTTTGCCATATTTTTTTCTTAATTATAAACGATTATATTTATTCTATTTATGGAACAACAAATATTCATTGTATTCTATTAAATGTATATTCTATTAAACTACTCTGCAAATAATTCAAGTTTATTAAGTCCAATATTATAGAACAATAAGCTAATTCTACACTAATATTCGATTGATAACTTGTACTATAAGGTGTTATTTTCACCATTTGCAGAATCGTTTTGCTTTATGGCGAAAAATCAGAAAACAGAATGGCGTCGCCATGGATACAAGAGTAACTCTGAAGCGTGTAGCAATAGTGGAAAGTAAATGGCTTTGATGAGAATAGAAGAGGAAGAAAGGAAGTGTGACGAAGAAATAACTAATGGGAATCGATCCTTTTCCCTTCATCCTGCGATGAGGCTATTACCGTTGTACATATTACACGAAATGTTTTTGTCGATATAACTTTTGTTAGTCCTTTTACTCTGCTATCAAGGAATGGAACATATTCTTTTCATTAATAGTATTTTTTTCTAAGAGCGGCACTGGTTAAGTTCATTCTACTGGCTTGGAGGTCCTACTGGAGTTGAATTTTGCCAGGGAATCACTCTTTTCATGGCGATAGAATAAATAAATGAGTATAATCCAAGTCCATCTTTAGTAAAATATCAATGTCAGAGTTCCGAACTGAGCAAATCTCATTGAGCCAACTTACTTCCCATGGTTTCAGTCATTCACAGTGACATTGAACAGCAAATCGTAGTAGGTCCGGGGAATAAGAATATAAGCCATTCTCGATTCTCAGTGACCACTAAACCACCTGGTAATAAAAAAGAACTCTAAACATCGCAAATAAATAAAGGGACAATGTAAATAAACTGATGAATGAAACAAACCACTAGATCGTGAAGTTCGTTCAACGAAATTCATTCCGAGATTATTGAAAATTGATCGCAACTCATCAAGAAGAAAGTCCATTTTCACTGCACTCATAATACTATCCCTAATTATATTACCTGATGAAATATGCTGTTTGCAGAAATTGTAATGCAATACTGCTGGATGAATTTCAACTATCTTAAAATTCGAATAAATTTTAATTACAAAAACAATAAATTAACCGTTTGAAAAAAATAGATAGAAAAACGATGAAAAATAGAAAAAAAATCCAACACTATTCTTACTTTATCATCGAATGGATTTGTTCCAAAAGAATCGAGAATTCCCTGAGTTAAACACTGATTATTTTCATTTGTTATGTTGATTTGAGGAGTATAATTATTCGAAATTTCAGAATTGAAATTGAATAAAATAGATTGCGAACGCTGCCTGGAAACAAATAATATAAGAAAGAGGCAAATCAATCTATTTGCACAAAAAAATAGATGGTTTTGTAAATTTCCATTTCGAAGCTTTTCTCAACAACTAGTACTCAAAAAATACCTCAAAAGACTGGAATCTGGTTGTGTATCCGCTTCCAACTTACGAAATTCTCGTTGTAGTTGTGAGACGACAAGTTGCTCATTCCTCCCAAATTTTATTTGATTGTATAATTTCTCAAGATGATCCTGCGATTATAAGTGAAATATTTAAAAAATAAAAATGACGAAAATAAATCTTTTTTTTTAGAATTTTGGCTTTGTAAATGTAACGTGATATTCGTTCTTAAAATTATTGAAAAAAAAACAACAAAAAGCTTTTGTCTAAAACATTCTTATGATAAATAATAACCTTCTGTTCAGCACTGATATATAAAGAAGAATTTGAAGTCCAACTGCTTCTACGTTCACTTCCATTTTGTTTAGAATAAGGACGATGACAAAAACGTGGCGAAAACGTGGAGGCACTTTCCAATCCAGGAATGTAATGAACGGTGTTTCTTTTTCTCCAACCAAGTCGATGTAAATATCTGAATTAAACTTGAAGATAAACTCAAAAAAATTTTATTGTACCATAGACTTATTAAGAAAGAAAGAATTTTTCATACTTTTGACCCTCTTCATCCACACTGGATACAGTAGGAAGATTGTTGTCTTGAACAGATGAAGAAAAAGGACAATCCAACTGATTTGCGGATAAAAAACCATTGAAAGCAAAGTGGTCCAAAGATTTACAACCACTAGTATCAAGTATCGTTTGACCAATGCTCGCACATCTTTCCACTAAATCAACAATTCGTAAATAACAAGTGGCTTGGACTCACCATTATTTTTCACATCACTTATTACCATAAAAATGCGAAATTTCTACTATAGAAACCAAAGTCAAAAGACCAAACTATTAACGAATACAACAAAGGCGTAATTCATTTTTGAAAAAAAGGAAAATTGGCATAAATAATTTATAATTATTTGGTACAAATAATTTATAATTAATTTTAAATCGAATATTTACATGAAGACTGTGGTAATAAACGATTGTAAAATGCGACTGGCGAATTATTTATTGCTGTCAAGTTCGCTGGAATAGTATTTGCATTCGTACTTTCCACGTGATTTGTTGGAGCACCAGCAGCAATCGGCATTGCTGCATTGACGACTAACTAAACAAAACTATGTAATATTTAACAAAGAATGACTAAATAATTAACAAATCAGGTTAGAAACTGTAAAATAATTTCCAGCTCATTCATGACATTTTAAACTATTTTTAAAATACGAAAAACGAATAAAAGATTGTAAATAATTGCAAAATATGACAATTTAAGATGGTTCATATTTTTATGATTTTTTAGCTATGTTATCTGGTAAATTAAATTCAAAATACCCCGTTTTACCATTTTTATGTGCTCATAATTGAAGAAAGCTGTTGACGACGATAATAGATTATAAAAAACTAACCGGATTTAAAAAAAATAAACAAGATTCCAAAGGCGAAATATTTCCTGCATAAAGGGTATGCCGCCTATTTTCATGTCGATTTGAGCATAATGTTGGTTGTTCGATTCCAGACACGAAACCAAATTGAGCTGAGTGCCTTTGAATCCATGATCTACTTGAAGAACATGATTCATCAGTATCTGATGTATCACTTTTATCAGAATCCTACAACAAATTTAACAGCTAAAAAAATAAAGAGGGAAAATTATAGCTAAAAAAGAGAAAAATATAAACAAATATCTTACGTTTCCGGTGCTTAAACTGAGTTTAGCAAGATAATGTGCTGAAATTGTAGGCGCAGACGTTTCAGTTTCGACATTTGCTTTCCCACTAACAATTGATCCACGAGAACCACGTCTAATTTGTGGGCAATCTTTATTATCATTAATAGATTCTGCTAATTTATCGCAAAGCAATTCATATGTCGCAAAAATAGGGCCGTCAAAATTTTTTTTGACGATTTCCTGAAAACGGACTTTTCATAAAAAAATATTGAAAAAATTTTTTGAAAAGGATGAACGATATAGTGGTTTTAGAAAAAAGAAAATAAGAAAAGTTCTATATAATTTTGAATTCGATACTACTGATTAAAGATAATAGAATGGCTTCTGAATTATTACATCAATAATTTGTTCCTCAGTCCATTTTGTATGTTGCTGCATGAAAACCATCACAATTGGATTTAATTTGGAACAAAAATTTGATCCCAAATATAATTGATTTTTGCTGCTTTCATTTCTTAAAATTCCGAGCTTCTCTGGTTGATTAGCATTAAACCACCTAAAATTTCTATTCATTAATAGCTTTTAATAAAATGAAAAAATGAAATTTAGAATGGAAAATTCAAATTCAAAAATTACCTATGCTGAATTACTTGAGCAATAGTGAATCGTTTTAAAGGACTGAATACTAACATTTTTCGTATCAAATCAGCACATTCTGTAAAGATTTTAGGCTAAAAAAAATCTTTTCATGAAAAATTTGATCTAAAAAAATGCAAAAAAAAGCAAAATAATCAATAATAACGAACCAACTGAAACCCAATAAGGAATATTTAATTGACCCGCTAATACGGCACATTTCAATTTATCCAGTGAATCACTTGGAAATGGAAAACCACTCGTTACTAAGATATATAATACAACACCTAAGCTCCATATATCCGCTTTTCTACCATCGTATTTCTAGAAAAAGAAAAAACAGTCATAAATCATCATTTCATGCAAGTAATGAAATAAATTCCAAAAATCAAAAAATCCATGAACGATTCACCTTGCCTAGGAGTAATTCAGGTGCAACATATGGAGGACTACCACACCATGTTGACAAAAGCAAATTTGATTGTTGAAAATTACTAAATCCGAAATCTGAAAGAAAAATAAATAAAAGAAAAAAAAATAAAAGAAAACATTTAACAGATGATCAAATAAATAAAAATAAAACAAATGGCTGTGAAAAAAATAAAATATTTGAGAATAAAATAAAAATAAAAAACAGCCAAGAGAAAATTATTTTAAGCGTCCGAAATATTTAATATTTATATTTATTTATATTTAATATTTATATATATTTTATTATTTATATTATAAATATTTTAATATTTATATTTATTAATAATGAAAAAAATTCTTCATCCTATTTTTTAATAAAAGCGATTTGAAAAAAAAAACCTATAATTTTAATATTATTTTGAGAATCAATTAGAAGATTTTCAGCTTTTAAATCGCGATGTACGATTCCTCGTGAATGACAATATTCAACTGCACTTACTATTTGCTGAAAATATCTGCGAGCATCTGTTTCATCCAATCGTCCCTTTTCCATAAGTAATTCTTTAAAATGAAATAAATTTCTTTTTTGAAACTATTTATTAAGTAAGAAAAAAAATTTGTTAATATATAAATATTTGAAAAAAAAATTCTAAAAACTTGCCAAAAATCTCGCCACGATTTGCATACTCAGTTACTAAATAGATATAATTATCAGACCGAATTATCTGAAAAAAATTTATGAAAATTTTTATAAAAATTATCAATTATCAGCAGTTTAAAGATTTATGATGATCCATAGTATAAACTGAAGATAGGTTTATTCACGTCAAATACTAGAAACCAATCCATGGAACTTAATCATATCATTTTTCATTTAAAAGGGAATAATGCAAAAGAAAATTTCGTTCTACTCGAATGAAAAATGATAAAAAAAAAAATTCTTGAAGGCTTAAACGAGTTTAGCTCACATTCATTTCTTTTATTTTGTTCAAGAAAATATCTCTTAGAAATAAATAAATGTAAAATGAACTTTAAAACATTACAAAAAACTTTAAAAAAACTTTAATTATCAAAATTTTAATGTACAAAAAGAAAAAGCGAAAAAAAAAAGATTACTTCATATAATTTAATAATATGTGGATGCGATAAAATCTTTAAAATACTTATTTCTCGTTCCAATTTCAATAAATTTTCCTCGTCGATGAAATTTTTGTCGACTATCTTAATTGCTATCTACAAAAAATTAAACATTTCTTCCATTAAAATAATTTCATTAAAATTTCATTAAATAAAAATGATAATAATTTGCTTTGCTTGATGATTGGTCATAAATTTTTTTCATGTTTTTGCAGTTTTTTCCGAATTTTTTTATCAATTTTTTATTCGCTAATTGTTCGCTAAACGACATCGAGATCAAAGATTTTATGCAACATTTTTTCATCTAAATATGAGTATTTTTTTTGAAAAAAAAGCATTTTAAAAATTTGAAAATAATAAAAATAAAAGATAAAATAAGTTTGAGAGAAAAAAAAACTCAATAAAATTTAGAACCTCAGCATTAGCGATTCGATGCTTTGCGAGTCGAACAACAGCAAAATTACCTTTACCAATCGTTTTTCCAATTTTATATTCACCAATTCGCTAAAATTTTTATTCTAATTCATAGCAATCATTATTCTTTCATTTATTAAAAAATATAACTAAATAATAAAAATAATAAATTAATATATCGTTAGAAAAAATGCCATTAATTATTAATACAATTTTTTTCATTAAAGGGGAATTAGAATTTTTTACAAAAAAAACCAGAAAAAATCATTAAAATCATTAAATCACTTAATTTTATTTAAATTTTTTTCAAGTTATCAACAAATTGTCAGTCATTTTTTAAATCATTAAATAAATCAACTCGTTTCGAAAATTTGAAATAAAAACTTTTACAGTTTTTTTAAAATTATTTTAAATATTTATATTTTAAATATTATTAATCAAATAACATTAGACGCAAAACAAATTATAAATTATAAAACTTTGAATTATTCATTAATCATAAAAATATGAAAATGGACTACAGTAATACAAATAAAAATTAACTTAGATATAATTGATATGAAAATAGTTTTTGAGGTGATAAAGCAACTGCAAGCGTACAATACACGCATTATCTACGGAGATTTACGTGTGTATTTACGCTTAGAAGATTGAAGACTACCGTCAAAATCCGCGATCCTGTACAAGAAATACCATCGATAGTTAAATTTTTCCCATTATTTTGATGGTTATCACTTATGGATGATTCGAATAGTTTGCCAGCTGAATTCCTCTCCTCTCCTCCTCCCTTCTCCTTCTTCTCCTTCCACCACCTCCCTCCCCTCTCCCTTTCAGATTTTCAGATGCAAGACAAGTGAAATATGAATAACACATACATCGATTCGAGTTAGATCACAAGCAAATCCAAACTGAGAATGCGGGTAAATTCTGCGGCAAATTTATTGGTAATTTAATTTCATATCAGTAAAACGCGAATTAAATTTTTTTATTTCATTAAATTATTATTTTATTACACTTTTTATTATTTTTAATAATACTTCTATAATATTTTACTTTTTATTTTTAATAATTATTTTTAATTTTTTATAAAATTTATTTTTATAAATATTATTTTATTTTATTTTTTATTCTTATTTATAAATTCCATATGAATTAAATTAATAAATTAATGCATAAAACGATAAAATTAACGAATTAATTTAATTAAAAGAAAATATATGTATACGTTTGCGTTGCGTTTAAAGGCGTTTTTACGTGAAAAAAAAATCGAAATAAAAAATAAAAATCTTCTCTCACCTGTATAGTGCGACGATTATCATGATGCTTTTTATAGATCATGTGCATAATTTAGCTCGAAAATTCAGATCATTGGATCAAATGACGTAATTCGACCTAAATTATTAAATTTTACTAAAAAATTAAGAAAAAAAAGCAAGAAAAAATGTTGACGTCTTAACGCAACGAAATGAAATGAAAATAAGCGAAAAATAATAAATTGAGAAAACGCTACGCGAATCGGTACGCGTACGCAATTTAGAAAAATTTTTGAAAAAAAATAAAATATTTTAATAATAATTAATATTTTAAAAATAATTAATAAAATTAATTTTTATTAAAGTAAAAAAAAAAATTCCTTAAATTTTTTTCATCGATTTTTTACTAAAAAAATTTTTTCGGTTTAGGAAATTTTTTTTTTAAAAAAGAAAAATATTTTTATTTATTAAAGAATTTTAATATTTATTATTTTATTTTATTTGAATTTTATATTATTTACTTAGAGAAAAAAAACAAAAAATTAAAAAAATTAAAGAAAGAAAGAACATTGTTTATCTTTCATTATTTTCATTATTTGTTTGATTTTCTTTTTTTAAAGAGTCCTCACCATTACTGGTTAAGCTCGCTCCACTGGCTTATCGCATTGGACAAATATGCCAGGGAGGGAGTTCCATGGCGATAGAAATACAGGTGAGTCGCCAGTGTCATTCGGATTTTTGTACAGGTTTACTCTTGCGGGGAATCGAACTTCAGCCTCGCCGCTCCAAACTGTGCAACAACCCACTGAGCAATTCTATCCCCATTATTTGTTTGATAGGGCAAACATTTTTTTTTTATTAATATAAATTTTTTTTTGCATAAAATTAATAAAATCATAATTTTTATTAAATAATTTTATTCGCTATTTATTAGAAGTTTAGAAGTTCAGTGGAATTTAGTGATTTTGGTGTTGTTGTTAGTTCGACAGTTATGGAATGCGACGAAAGGAGGTGGCGAATTCGTCTTTTAAAAAATTCGATCCCTACTGATCATCTCCTTGCATTTTTATCATTAACAGTGATTTAGAGTGATAAGCAAAATTTGTCTGATTCGAGTCAACGTCAGCGAAGCGAGCCAAAATAAAAATTTAGTGAGCGCTTTTAATAAAAAAGAAAGAAAGAAAGCCGAGAAATTCATTCGCCGATAAGCTGGAAAAACGAAATTAAATGTTGCCTTTTCGTTTCAGGCGATTTATAAATTTAGAAATCAACAAATAAGCTTATTTTAATTTCTTATTAGTTTTGATGGAACTTTTCGGTTATCCGTTCCATCACGATTGCCTCTTAGCTTTCGGTGAAATATATAAAAGTTGGAGCGATAGGAAAAAAAATTTTCCTTTCGCTAGTGCGTGATAGAAAATAAAGATACGAAACGATGAGAGAGATGGCATCAATGATTAATGAAGATTACCGTCTGATAACGAAAGCGGAGGGGAGTGGTCGGAATAGGATTGTCGAGTGGGTATAATGCTTTCATTAGCAAGCATCAAGCATTATGAATTCGATCTACTGCTGCTTCTTGTGAATAAAGTCTGTTAATAAGAATGAAACACGGATAGTACCATGGTCTATTTTAGGTTTGCTTCATTTGCTTATCGTACCAGAAAATTGCTTGACGACAGAGGTACCACAGTATTGCCGCTCTGAAGCAGCCAATCACTGATCCATTCTATTTCTTTCTTATTTATTAATTCATGCAATGTTATATACAATTTACTCGAATTATTTATGTTAATATCTCCTTTGTTATTCGCTCATTTTGTCAAATATTTTTTGGAATATATTGGTTAATTTAAAATAAAATAAAGTTTAAAATAATTTTTATTTTTTATTTGGAAAAATGCTTTTTTTTAAGGTTTTAGAGGAAAATTTCAATGGAAAAGGAAAAAATTTTTTGTTCGATCGGATTTAATATTTATTATATTAATGGATTGGGGATAGAATGGCTTAGTGGGTTGTTGGTCAATTCGGAACGTCAATGCTGAGGTTCGATTCCCCGCAGGAGTAAACCTGTACAAAAATCCGGATGATGCTAGCGACTCACCTGTATTTCTATCGCCCACGGCATATCGCTCAATGAAACAAGCTAGTGCAGCGAGTTTAACCAGTAATGATAAGGTCTCCTTAAAAATAAGAAAAAAAATTAATGAATTAGAAAAAATTTTTTGCATTCTTATTGAAGATAAATTTCCTTCATAATTCCTTCATAATTTTTTTCTGATGAAAATAAATCCATTTTTAAAATACAAATAAAAATTGTAAAAATTTAAAAGAGAATGTGAAATTTCTCAAATTAAAGATTTATTTCATAAATAAAAAAATTATTTAAAAACTATCGAAAAAATTTCAAAAAATATTTCAAATTTTTTTTTTGCTAAATTTTAATACTAAATTTTGGTATCAAATTTTGGTATTAAATTTTTGTAAATTTTTTTGGCATTAAAAATTTATGCTAAAAATTTCTCGTTAAATTCGAAAAAATTGTTGAAATATGAAAAAGTGAATAAATATTTAAAAAGGTGACATTCGCAAAAACATTTATCAATATCGTGAATTTTCCTTTATTTTATTTCCCTAATTTTTTTTTTTAAATTTTTATAATTTTTTTTCTCAAATACAAAATTTATTTCAATTAATTTTTGAAATTTATACCATTAAAATATTTCTTTTCTAGTTAGCTAAGTTTATTTATTTTTGTTTAAATTTATTTATTTCAAAAATATATTTTTATAAAAAATGAATTCGTGAAAAAAAAATATACTAATTATGGAATTTTTTTCTTTCCAACAATTTATTTTTCTAAAAAAATATTTTTAGAAATCTGTTTTTTCTTTTTTTTTTGCGAAATTTTTCGTTAAAACTATTAAATTTACTATTATTGAAATTAGAATATTTAGACATTTTAATATTAAAATTTTGTTTAAATTTATTGCTATTGAACTTATTATTTTATTATTATTGTCACTTTTATTATTTATTATTATTGTTTACTGTCATCTGTTATGTTATTTATTATCGTTATTCTACTTTCAAGCTGTTATTATTACGATTATTATTATTATTTTTGTTACCATTATTATTACTTTTATTATTTTCTATTGTTATTAATGTCTTTATAAATTTTTTCGCAAATAAATTTTTATTAAAAAATAATTTGAATTTTAAACTAAAATTTTTTACCTATGAAAATCTTTATAGTTACAGTTTTGCGGAAGAAAAATGGTCAATCACAGAAATTTATTAAGGCATTAAGATTGCCAGAAGATTTTTTTTCTATAAATGTTTCATTGGTGTGTTACTGGTACCATTGGTAGTAAAACTTGTGTGATTCTGGAAAAGTCACCAGGTGATTTTTTTTCGAAAAAATGTCAAGTGTTTTATGGTTAAATAAAATAAACCAACGAAACCAAATCGATTTCAAAATCGTTCTCCAACTTAGAAAATATGAAATTTTGATAAATTTAATTGAAATACTAATAAAAACTTTTCATAAAACACGAATATTTACCAAAAATATTGAAATAATAAATGAAATGAAGCATTTGATTTGTGAAAAAAATTTTCTAAAAATTTCTACATTAATTGTAAATTATTTATTTAATAGAAAATAAATTCTTTTCATCAGACAAAATTTTCTTTTTTTTTTCATTTTTAATCATTCGTCTAAGTTTTTTCCATGAAAATTAATCAAATTTTATTTATTTAAAAATTTTTCTATTTATTGTTATTTCAATTAGACGAGATGCTTTCAATTTCCAATTCAATCTTTTCAATCCCTTTTTTTTTATCAAAAAATCTTCGATATATCTAAAATCTTCGATATATTTTGAAAAAAAATAATCCTTCAAAAATCGGAAAATTTGAAGAAATTTGATTTTATTGAGAAATTTTTATTTGTTGTCAAAGAAAATAATTAAAAAGAAATTTGTGAGTGGGATGGCTCAGTGGGTTATTGTCTTCATTTCGAAGTATTGACGCTGGAGTTCTGATCCCTATTCGAGTACTAATATAGAAGTAAACTTGTTCTTCAAAAATTCAGCTGCAACCAAATCTATATTTCTAGCAAAATTTGTCGTTTATCCGATAAACGAGAAATGGTGAAAAAATGACCGCATTTATATAGTTAATTTTACTTTTACTTCTTTTTTCCCGATAATCAATTTTAAAAATCAAAAAAAAATTAAAAAACTATAAATATTTCGATTTAAAATCGATGAAAATAGAGAAATAAGGGAAATTTTTTTAAAATTAGAATTTTCATATTAAAATATTTTAGCTAATAAATGTTATCAACTAATAATTATTTATTATTTTAATGGCCTTCGTTTTTGTAATAAAAAACTTGAATTAGACAAGTATTTCGCCAGAGAATAAATATTCAGGAATACTAATCAACCTGTAGCACTATCCAGGTTTTCATTTAAACGATTTAAGCTGCTTGTTATATAGGAATTGAATCTATATTAAATCCATCCGAAGCGACAGTGTTGATATTGTGATTTTATTTCCAAATATTTTACTTGGCTTTCTATCTTTAGTAATAAATATCACATAATAAATATCACATTAACTGATAGGTGAAATACTTAAGAAGAATGAAGAATTTGCTATAGATGAAGCAATCATCAAATATTGATCTAACTTATGTCACGCAAATTTCAGGCTCGTGATCCTGATTACAAGTGAATGATCCTGGTTTCAGTATATTCTCGATATAAACTCTATAAACTCGATTAAAATTGGTTAATATTATTTTATATTAAATATTCTTATGATAATAATCTTCCTCAATTTTAAAATTTTTTTTATTGAATTCATAAGAATTTATAAGATTTTTTGTAAAGGAAAAAAATTGTACAAAAACAAGAATATATATATTTAAAATAATTTTTTCTATCAGAGATAACAGTTATCAGTTTATTTTTAAATATTTTTTAATTTGTTCAGTTTTTTTATAATTTACGCACTTTATATTTTTTGTTATCAGTATCATTGTTAACTTTTCATGAAATTTTATTTGCAAATTTAAATATACAGAAAATTATATTTAATTTGCTATTAAATATCTAATATTATTGATTTTGCATTTTTATTTATTAAAATTGTAGAAACACGGCTGATTCGATGCAATTATATTCAACGAAAATTTCTCGAAGACGTTTCCATCACCACTTTCTTAAATTTCGCAAACTTCAAACTTATGATTGTTAATAGCTGAATTTTATAAGGATTTTTCGGTTATCATATTACTATCTATATAATTATTATCTACTTTTAGTGTATGATTTGTACTCTTTCTGCCTATATCTCACGTTCTATCATTATGTATTAGAAAGTTTTTGAGGCTCCTTTCTTTGCATATCATCTTAACTTCAATCTGACGTGGTGAATCTTTGTTTCGATGGATCTGGTGCTTAGAATCTCTTCTCGTGTTGCTATAATCAATCCTCAGTATAATCAATCTTGTCTTGATGTCAGCCATCTCAGATGTTTGACTACCTTGTTCTCTGTTGCCTTGTTATGGTACTTTCTTTGCTTGATCTTTCTCGAATTTATGGTGATGCATCAGTTTCTCACACATTCTCTCAATAGAAAATCTATATTTTTTAAAAAAGTATCCCCATTACTGACTGGTTCGACTCGCTTCGCTGGTTTGTCGGATCAGACAAATATGCCAAGAAATTCCCTGGCGATAGAAGTATAAATCTGTATTTAGCATCACCCAGTTTTTTGGACGGGTTTACTCCTCCCCAATTTGGAATTCAATATCGGCGCTCCAAGAGCGACAACCCACTGAATCATTCTTTCTTATCATTACTGGTTATGCTCGATACGCTGGATAGAAGGGACAAGAATATGACGTCTCCAAGCTGTTCAGTCCAAGGCCATCACTCATAGAAGCCATTCTACTCCTTGTTTCCTCCATTTAGCCACATTATCGCCAGTCGAAGCATGGTACATAAGTCGTATTCGAAATACTCGATTCTCTATAGTGACCATTTCGCCACTAAACCATCGACGCACTACTATGTAGTTTTTCGTTACAGTTAATATATATATAAGCTTTGATATATGCAAGATGGGATGGTTCAATGTGCTTTTGCTCTCATTTCGGGGCACCGGTACTAGAGTTCTATTTCCATCAAGAGTAAATCTAGTTGAAAAATCTATTTGGTCCGATAAGTAATCGGAATAAATCATAAATGATGGTTGATTTTAGAAAAAAAATATGGCTTTTGAAATATTGGCAACATTCACAAAAAAAAAAAAATATTCGCGAAACTTTATCAGCCAAAAATAGTGAAAAATCGTCTTTATTCCAATTCAAATATAGCTGCTTTAGGATTTTATTCTTTTTTTTTAAAAAAGATACAATATTTACGAAAATTTTTACAGAATTGTGACAAAACGACAATTTAAAAAAAGAATGGAACCAACGAAATAAAAAGCGAATATTTTAAAGCATTTTTAATTGTTAAAAAAGTGGATATAATGGAAAAGTATCGAAAAATTGCTAGTAATAATAAAATAAAATGAATTTAATGAAAAATATAATTTTTCTAAATGCAAATGCAAATTATCAGTAATAAATGAATTTATATTATCATCAATGTGGCGCTATTTTCTGCTGATAATAATTTAGAAAATAAAAGAATGCGAAAATTATCAATTTAGAGCAAAAAAATCTCCTTTTAGATTGATCTGTATCGATCCACTGAATTCTGGAGTTAACATTTTTTTATCAGTTGGTAATCAAGTAATTTAATACAACTAATTTTATGAACAGAATTTGATTTAATGATATGATTAAGCAAAAATATTTAAAAAATTTATCAAACAAAGGCTAATTAATTAGTTAAAAAGATTCTTTATCTATTTTTATGAAAAAAAATTTTATTTTGCTCAAATGATTTACGACATTTTGTTATTAGTAGAATTTGCAAAGAAATTCATCATTTATTTATTTATTTGATTTTTTTAAATTTTAAGCTTTTTTTAATAAATTTCTTGAAATTTGAGAATTTTTTATATTTTATTTCTGAACAAATAGTTATTATTTATTTATTTAATTCTGAACTATGTTAATATTTTTAATTGGTGATATTTGATATATTGCTTTCATTGAGATCGAGTATTATTGAATCATACGTTTCGAAGAAGATCATTAAAAATAAAAATCCGGGAATTCATCTATAAATCCACCTATTTCCCTATATTCTCTGATGGAAATTCTATTCTACCAATTAGTAAAACTATTTAAGCGACAAATTTTGAATATTGTTAAAAGAAGAAGAAAATGATAATTAAAAATTTTTTTTTAGCGAGAAAAAGCGATCTGAATTTGTTATTTATTATAATATTAATAAAAATTTATATTATATTTGTAGCTTATATGATTAAAATATTTTTGTTTTATATGTAAAGAAACCAAAAAGAATAATATTTTTTAGTGTTAATAGTGTTAATATTAATATTAATATTAAGTTTATCAATGGTCTCAGATTGCAGCTTCAGAAGTGAATGTTTTTCTTATCAAATGATATATGAAGCAAAATAATTTATCAATCACTAGTTAACTCATTCTAATAGTTAATATATGTATTAAAAAAATTATAGTATAGAATATATGTCTTATAAAATTTAACAAATTCGACTTATATTCCTGTTGCCTCTGGCAATATTGATAAAATTTGATTAATCGGCTTATTTTTAAAGGATATTAGTGAATGAAGTAGTGTTTTAATTGAATTATTAAAAAAATCAGATTTATTTCACTATTTTTAGCCTAAAATTTCAAGTGCAATGTGATAAATGAATTTGGACTTTGGGCAAAAGAATTTTACGACTTTGATTTCCGAAAAAATGTTCTGTTTGTAATACTTTATCCAGGCTTATATTTGGAAAAATTTTCATTCTGATCCATTTTTTTTGCTAAGAAAAATAAATTTATTTTTTTCTTAGTGTCTAATTAACATTTATAAGTTACTAAATCACATGGGATTTTGATTTTCCGACGATAAAGTCGATAAAATTAACCATGTATTCGGCTCATTGGCTCTCGGGATATATGCAACATATGGCACGTGAAGCAAAAAATCGCTTTTTTTAGCCATGAGGACACGTTTCATCAAGGAATGCAATCTGCTCATCAATTTTTCTATTTGTTGGCTTCTAGTTTCAACTTTCAATTTCAGGCTTTTTTTGAAACTATCGGTTATATTGGTTAAAAACTGGTTCAAAAAAATGAATTAAAAAATAAAATATAGCAATTAATTATTATCATTATCAATCGTAATGTATTTTTTGATCGAAACTTTCAACTATTTCTCGCTAAATAAAAAAGAACTGGAATTAAAGAAGAGGTTTTTTTCATATTTCACATGTTGTTGCTGGCATATTTTATCGATTCTGCAATGAAAAAAATGATAATAAGTACCAATAAGTATCAATCCAAAACGAAAATTTTGAATTGGCAAAGTAAAAAAATCCTCTAGAAAACCGGACGCTTAAAATAAAAATTTTTCAATTTCTTAAGCAATAAAATTCATTTTTTCATTCATTCATTCACATTCATTTTCCGAAATCGCTATTAGAAGCAAAAGTGCTTGAAATTTTAATTTAGGAAACAAATTTACTAAATAATCAAACGATGATCGATGACAATCAGTTAAAATGATGCGTACTTTGGTACTAAGTTTGTATCTGAATTTTTTCTTAAATTTAACAACTTGACAATATTTAAAACTATAATGAATCGGTAGCCGGATTTGATCATCAATAGAATACCAATGGAAAAATGGCAAATATTTACCTAACACATTACTTTTCAATTGTAATCATATCTCTATTATATTGTATTTTATTATTTGTTTCTTTATTTATTTATGAAATTTAGTCAAATAGAATCCATTTGTTAATAACAATTAATGATATTAAATTAATAATAATAATAACGGTGGTAATAATAAATATAATAAATATAATAATATATATAATATAATAAATATAATAATATATAATAATTTAAATAATAAAAAATAATAATTTAATAATAATAATAAATAATAATAAATAACAGTGGTAATAATAAATAAATAATAATTTAAATTTAAAAGAACAAAATAATACAGTTAATAAGTGATTATAAATTGGCTGAGAGTGGAAAATATGAATTTTAGTGAGTGATAAATGCTATCACATTTCTTTTTAAAGTGGAGAAAATAATATAAAATAATGCGAATTATTTAAAAAGTTAACGCTATTCATGAAAAAATTTTTTTGGGCCACTGGTGTTACCAATTTGTTTTTTATGTGACTTCGATCCAATATCATTGGTACTATAAACATTCAAATGCGAGCATATTTTGCGTATTTAGTATTAATCCGAATTTATAATTAATAAATCTATGAAAAGAGAATAAAATTTATAGATAAAATCAAATTTTTTAAAATTTTCCTTAATATACAATAAAGAGAATTTTCAAACTCTGTGGTACTATTTTATATTTTTGCATTAGTTAACCTTTATTTAAATTGATAAATTATAATAAATAATTATAATTATTTTAATTATTATTTATGATTTGTGATAAATTTGGGAATGGTTAATTTAGTTCATTTAAATTAAGATAAGGAAAAGAAAATTCCTGCGAAAATTTAAAATTCTAGCGGATTTATCTTGTTTTGCATTTGGAATCCAATGTCAATAGAACATTTAATTTCGACTCAGTTGGTCAAATTTATAATATAAACCTTCTTCTTCTAACAGCTCTCACCATTATTGGCTAGATTAGCTCCACTGGAAACTACAAGCGTAAGACATTTCCAAGTGCAATCTGATGTGATCGCCGAGTAATAAAAAGCATTAGGCATTCCTTTTTCCAATATAAAGTTTAGATTTTCATCAAATGAATGAATTCAAAATGAATGAATGAATTCAAGCTTAAAAATGGCATTTAGAAAATAATTGTTGCCCACAGTGGAGTTCATAGACCTTCAGTGTGTGAAGCATTTGGCGATAGAAATACAAGTAATCGCAAGAGAATTTTACGATTGTCTAAATTTCAAGTGATGGATGAGCTACTGATTCCCAAAGCTCGTTAATCTGAACTACTAAACACTCGCGCATCTTTCGAGATTATATTCTCCTTCTCTCACCATTGCTGGTTAGGCTGGCTCTGCTGACTACAAGAATAAGACGTCTCCAAGCTGCTCGGTCCGACGCCATCGCTAGTAATAATAGAAGCCATTCCTTTTTCCATCGTCTAAGTCCATATATCGCTGGTCCCCCTATATGTTCGAAATCTTTTCTGACGGTATCAGTCCAGGTCTTGATTGGCCCACCTCACTTTTGACGCCATTCATCACACGGTTTAGCAAGTTAACAGTTAACAATTAACGAAATATGCGTCAACTCTTGTGGTGAACGGCGGAGAACGAGTCCTAACCAGCGAAGGCGGCGCTCTGTGATAACATTATTAGTGTAGGTGGTATTTGAGCGAAGGTGGATGGAGTCATATGCGATTTTATCTGCTCCGCGGATCCGTAGAATGTACCTTAGACATGAGTGGTCAAAAGCTACTAGTAGCTTCTTAATATCTTCCACTCTCATTGGCCATGTTTGGCAGCCATATAGCAAGATCGAACGAATTGCAGATATATGGATGCGAATTTTCGTCGTCGAGATGATATAAATTATAAAAATTCGAAACATGAAAAATTTACAGTTTTTATGTTCGAACACCTCTCATCATTACTGATTCGCTTGGCTTCCTTCGCTGGTGATAAGCATAAGAAACGCTTCCAAGCTATTCGATTCGGGTTTTATTAGAAATCTTCATGAAATATTTTATTTATTAAATATTAAATAATCATTACTTTCAATCATTATTTTTCTAAATTTACCATTATTATTTATTATTATTATTATTATTATTATTATTATTATTATTATTATTATTATTATTATTATTATCAATGCTTGATTGATTTATTTATTCTTCTACATGTAACTAGTAAATGTAAATAAAAATCGCTTTTCCATTATGATTCCATGAAAAAATAAACTATTTTTTTTGTTTTCTATCATACCTTTTCTTATTTTCCTTTTTATTATTTGCTATCTATCATTATTGTTATTGTCATAAATTTTTTTTCAAAAAATCGTTCCACTCTTCAGAAATACTTTAAATTTTCAATAAATTTCTATACATTTTGCTTTCATTTTAAAAATAATCTATTTCTAAGCAAAAGAATTCCTAAAAGCACTCCAAAAGTCTTTGTTTTTTTTCTTTCTTCTTTAAAAAATTGTCTCCAAATTTGAAGGAAGAAGGAAGAATATTTGAATTTGTATCATTCTCATTAATTACATTATCGTCGTACATAACAAACATAATGCCACATTGTGTTGTCGCACGATTAGAACAACCATAAAACTATATATATATATATATATATAATGAAAAAAAATTATAGAAATTATTATCAGTGTTTTGTGTTGTGTATTATCAGTGATATTGATATTAACTAATCTCATTTCTCATCATTTACTGATATTCAAATAACGGATAATAGCTAAAAAAAATTATGTGGATTTTAATGATAATTCCTGATTATCTATTATCCAATATTGCCAGTCACTTATCATTTATCATTTGTTTAATATTGACTAATCATACTTTATTGATATACTTACTGATTGACATTCAATTGTCCGATGTTGCTAATATAAAATCACGTGAAATTTAGTAAACCCCTTTCACTTTTGCGCAATTTTCTATGATCAATGATGAATGATAAAAACCAGAAATATTGCTAGATTTTTCATTCGTATTAATTCACATAGGATTTTCACGTGAATTTTGTCAGTCAGTCGAGAAAATTCATTCAAATGCATTTGTCGACGACGAGAAAAACGCGTATTGAAGTACAAATTCCATTGCATTTATCATTTCATTTTGTGTTGTATGATTCAATGAAAAAAATTTTTTTATTTTTTATACTTTTATACTTTTTTTTTAAAATTAAATCTTTTATTATCATTATCACCATTATCATTATTTGTTATCAGTATTGCCGATATCAGTATTATCGATTAGCCTTAATCTACTGGTTGTAAGGATATGTTAAAAGATAAAAGAATAGAATATCTTAGCTTGAGGGTCATTAAACAAAGATCTTTTTTTAATGATAATTTTAAATTTTTGCTATTATTATTGCAATTGATTCATTCAGTAATGAAAAATTAAAATTATAAAAAGAATTATAAAAATGATAATTTTTATCAATAGATAAGTCGTTAAGTGATCAAAAATCAAATCAAATATCACGTTTTTTTTATCATTAAGAAAACTCGTTTCAAATTCGCATTTGATTCGCAACATATTTTCGTACTTAATGAATATCGTTTGCAATTATTTTATATTTCAATTTTTCATAATTTTAATTGATAAATAATGCAAAAATAAAAATAAAAAGAAAAATACGGTTAATTAATGAAATGCATTAGAAGAAACTACCATTTCCATGTAGAGATTTTTTATTTAATGCAAGTACATAAGTAAAAATCTTTGAAAAATCTCCGTATTTTGGTGATACTTCTTTTGGTAACTAACCGGTGACTAGCGGTGACTTCCTAACAAAATTCCTCCTATCCCATCCGATAAACCAGTGGATACCAATCCAATCCTCAAGGATCGAAATTTCTTTGCAGTCCACAAATATAATATATTCTAATAATTGAACATCTTCGATGGCAATTCAATAACTATACGGCACTTGACCTTTCGTATATATAAAGACAATAAATAATACGACTATAGATTTCCTTGGAAATAAAGCAAATAACAATAAATCGAATATAATTTAACAATTGGCGAATCGTGAAATTCATTATTTCCAAAATTTTATTCATAAAATATTTATCGTTAATGTGTTTGACCTTTAAATTTATTAGTATTAGGACTTGATATTTGAGAAACCAAAGGTAAATCGATTTAAGCTTTATCAATAATATTGATTGATAATAACTTCATATCAGTATATCCAAATTCAAACTTTAGTCATTGTGAAGAAATATTTTATAGTGTCATTGAGGAAAATTTTAAAATTTATCAAATTTTTTTAGAATACTCTTATCACTTCTTGTTTATTATCGCTTCGCTTATTTATAGACCAGGTAAATTTTGCAAAAGAAATGGCTTAATAGAATAATAGAATAAAAAGATCAATCTATAGATCAGATAGATCAGTATCATAGATAATATCAATATGGATCAATCGCTAGCACCAGCCAAAGCCTTTATTTTTCGGATGGGGTCCTTAGGAAAGAAATATTCGTAATGCTTACCTATCCCACCTTAAATATTGGAATCGCATATTGGAATCATGCGACTGAGACATCGTAATATGGTCGGTGTCAGATATTGTGGAACAAGGATTATCTTTTTTCAAAGATAAATTTAATCTTGTTGGCAAGTGGAACAATCCGAAATGAGAGCCGAGCCATTCTGCATTTATTTATCAATAAATCAAATCAACTGATTATAAAAAAAATGATATATTCAGAGAAATCTTTTATCAATTCACCGTTAAAGTAAAAAAAAATTCAAACGAGATGAACTCTTCCTTATCTCTCATTTATTATTCACAAAAAAAAAAACTTTATACGATCTATCAGACTTTAAAATATCAAAAATATTAGCCATATATTCATTATTTTAAATTAATGATAAATTGGTGATAAAGAGAAAATTTTTAATAAAAAACCAGGCTGATTCATTATCACAAAAAAAAAACTAAAATCACTCTTCAATGGTTATTTCGCCGAATTTTTAATCAATCAACTAAAATTTTAGAACTTTCGAATTTTACTAAGGACAATTCCAAAATGATTTAGAATATTTATTCGTTTATGTAAATTAATGCAAATAAATTTCTAATAAAAATTACAAACATTTAATATTAATAATATTAGCATAAATATAATAAATAAATAATAATCATCGAAATAAGATTAAAAAAAAAAAATTTTATTAAATTCCCGCAAAAAAAAGTATAAAATAAATAATTTTAAAGTTTATTTGTAGTAAATCATAAATCGAAAAAAAAAACAAATTTTTGATTTTTAATAACTAAAAATCAAACAGTACTTTACTTGTGTATTATAAAAATGATAAAATATTCAATGCATAGTTTTCAACCTTTTTTGAAAATATAAAAAAATAAATCTTTTTGTAGAATAATAAATAAATAAATAATAATTCATGAAGCACAAATTATAAATTAAAGATTTATTCTTTCTTTTTCGTCTGAACGATATTCTTTTTTTTTTTGATTTAACTCGTATCCGAATCGCATTGATAATCGATAATTGAAACATGTTTATCAGAGAATCATGGAAAATACCAATTATTAATGCATTCCACTGATTAAAGCTTGGCAGAAAAATATTAACAGTTAAAACCAATAGCTCTAATTTTTTTCTTTTTTTTCAAATCAATTTATGCTTTATCGGTAATATCGATTGATAATAAATGAGTTTATTAACGAACAAATAACTTTACGAAAAATCCCTGAAAAAAACAAAATATTTCTAAAAATGATTAACAAAAAAGATAACATAAATTCATACGAGTAAAAAATAGAATAGAGAGGCAGCCGGTTAAAACAATTTTATAACTGATAGTGATCATATGTACATTGTATTGCCAAAAACAGCCAAAACATTTGCACAAAACTCTTAAACTTCAAGTCTCTGGTAAAGAATACGAAACTGAGGATGACGACCCATTACAATCACAGGAAGTGAGAAAGGGTTTATATATAATTGCAAAAAGTTCAGATCTCATTATCAGCAAATTTCGAGCGATCAGCATTTAACCGACATAACAATATACATGATAATGGTAGAAAAAAAATGGAATTAACGAATTTACAAAATACCAGCCTTAATAAGGAAATATGGAGTCATGAGATTATCAGCAGTAGAATGAGAAGCGACAGCAAAATAAGGATAATTAGAGACACGAGGATATAATAAAGGTAAAGGAGGCAAAAGGCCATCGAGATAAAAATCGACAGGTGGTACAGGGAATGACGATGATGATAATGATGATGATGATAATGATGATGCTGATAACGATGATGCCGACAACGATGATGATGAGGATGATGATGAGGTTGAGGATGGTGATAATGATGGTGATAATGTCATCGATGGTGTCATTGGTTCAATTATGGATTTTATCGAAGGACTATATTCGAAATAAACCGGACTACTTGCATCGACGAATAGTTGCTGCTGTTGCAGCTGCTCTTGTTGTTGTTGTTGATCTTGCTCATTTTCATCATCCGAAACGACTGATATCGTACTTACACTATCAGACCGACTTAGTTCTTCATCCGTATTAGTATTCGTAATAACGCTAATATTGCTATCGTTATCACTTGTTTTCATTTCCATTTTAGCAATTCGAATTAGTTCTAATAATTCGCGTCGTTCTGCCTCCAATTTCGCTTTTCTTTCATCAACTTCATTTTTCTTTCGTTCCAAATCCTTAAATTTTTATTATTTTTATTATTTTATTTTTATCACTTTCAATTTAAATTAAAAAATATTTCTCGAAATTTAATAAATAATTTTTTTCTTTGTTTTTTAAAATATTAAATAAATCATTAAAATTTACTCGAATTTTTATCGAATTTTTTCGAAAAAATATTTAAATATTTAAATCCACAAAAAAAAATTTTTTTATTTAGTTTTTCGCGGAAAATTTTCTCGTTTAAAAACAAAAATTCTTATAAAATGAATAAATATTTTTTGCTTTGCCCGTATGAATTGTAATGTATTTATTTGTTAAATAAATGTTTTAAGAGAATTTTGCTCGGGCATTCATCACATGTCAAATATTTATTGACAAACGATTCCCCCCCATCTCTTCACATGATTTTCAATGAACCAACATGTGGCAAGCAACATTTTGTTGTAAAGAATTATTGTTATTGTTTGTTGATTGGCTCTAAATAATGCGACTCGATCGACCGACCGACCAACCGATCGACCGACCGACCAACCGATCGATCGACCCATCAAACAACTCTTAGATGAACTGTTGCGAGCATCAATCATATTTCTTTTTCTAATCATAATTGACATTTGTACAATAAATTGTAAGTATAAATTCATTGTGACCCCAATCACTTATCAGTCACCTATCAGTAGTATTGGACTTAAAAAACGGAAACAAATCCATTGCCCTAGGATCATCCAATAATAACAATGAACAGATCGGATCAAACTGGATCGGATCGGACCGATCTGACCCAACCGATGGAATTTTTTAGTAAATGATAAAAATAATTTATAAAATACAATATAGAAATAATGATTAGCGCGATTCGGCTCAAAAACCAGTTTCGTTCCGAGAAACGCTAAAACGATTCGGCAAAAACGAAGATTGAATGATTTTTTATGATGAATTTCATTTATTCAAAAACTTTTGCAGAAAGTTTTGCAATTAAATAAAAATTATTATAAAACGAATAAAAATAACAGTAAATTTTGTAGAAAAAAATTGAAAATGTAGAAAATTGCAAAACATTGCCGAGTCGATATTGTTTTTCCTTTTTCGATGATAAAAATAGACTTTTTTTCCAAATTTTTTTTAAATATTTAAAAAAAATGGAAATAAAAACAAAAGGACAAACCAAAACGTGGTCACGAGCTCGAGACAATAGCAAAAGTGTTGTATTTCGTGAATTATTCGCGGTACTTGGCACGAGATCTTTCAATATATCCAAATAATTTCGTAGATGTGCACGACGAGTTTTTTCTAGTTCATTATGGGCTGTTCTGAAATACATTTTTTATTAATATTATTATTAACAATAAAAAAACATTATTAATTAATTATAAATGAATTACTATAACATTATTAGAAAATGCAGCAAAATGCCATACAAAATGCAAAATGCAAATGCAAATTTTTAAATTTTTTACAATTTTTATTTTTTTTATTTTATTTTATCGCTCAAAAGAAAATTTGATTAACCATAATAAAATAATTAAATAATTTAACTAATTAAGAAAATAAAATAATAAAATTAAAAAAGAAAACATATTTTCAATAAAAATTATTCAAAAAGAAAATTTATAATGAATTTATAAATTTCGTAATATTTAATATATTTAAAAGAAAAATATTTAAAGTGCAAAACAAATGGAATCTTGATGATCGAAAATCGAAAAAATTCAATAAAAAATAAAAAAAATTGATGGTAGCTGCCTGGAAAATTTTCAAGAATTTTATCAGTACAATCTCGTGATAATTGTTTTTTATCATTGATGAAAACAAATTTACTTTTTTTTTGTAATTTTTGGGATAACATTTGTGAAATGTGTAATTTTTTTCTTAAAATTAGGAAACAATGGTGTTTGATCGCCTAAGAAATATTTCTAACTGAAAATTTTAAGAAAAATTTTGATAAATACGATTAGAAAAATTATTAAAACAAAAATAACTTTAAATTATATATAAAAATCAGGAATAATTAAGAACTGAATTTTTTTTTATATAAAATAAATATAAATATAAAACGAGAGAAATTATTAAAAAAATTTTATGAGAAATGAAATTAAATTAAGCGATTAGTTATGAACGATTATAAAAAGTGCGAAATTCGTTTATTATTCATGGATGTTTAAATGGAATAAAATTAGTATAAAAGACTAGTTCTTTGGATCGAAAGGTGGTGAATAAGGTTAAGCAGAAGGCAGAAGGAAGAAGGCAGAACCAGAACCAGAACCATAACCCGCTACATTCTTTTATAGCCAAAATCAAAACTTATTAGATTCTTTTAAAACTCTTTCGTAGTGATTCAAATTCTCTTCGACATTCGCTTCCCGTTAGATTTCCTCATCGTCGCCAGTCAATCAGTCCTTTGAGATATTTGAGAATATCGTTGAACAAAACCGTATAGTGAGATTTTTTTAAACGGCTACCAACTAGACAACCACTTGTGGTACTCAATTATGAGGTAAACGACAACCACTTGTGGTACTCAATTATGAGTTAAAGAGGCTTGTCTCCCCGCAATGGTAACTTATTGCTTACAAGGAAAGAGATTAGGGAACGCCTTTCAAATTAATCTTTTAACTAGGAAGTCACTTGGGAATAGAAAAATCTTTCCCAAGATTACCCAAATTTGAAAAATTATTTATTCCTGCAAAGAGATATAAATAAATCGATAATATAAAAAACAATAGAGTCTAAATTTAAAACTTAAAATTATTTAAAATAAACGATGAATTCAAAAAATAATAATAAAAACATATAATATACAAATATAATATACAAATATAAATAATAATAAATTTAATTAGAATATATTTGACAAAAATTTTTTAAAAACCCCAAAAAAGAAAGTGAATGGAAAATGTGAGGAATTAGACGACAAAGGAAGAACCGAGCAGTCGAAAACCACCCACGTGAGTCGAGAGAAGTCGGGAGAAAGGAGATGTCGAAAAGACAACACTAACTTAGAGAAAAAAAGAGAAAACATATAACAATAGCGGATGTGCCCTTCGTGAAAATGCGCTCATGTGATGAACATGTGAAGCGCATGTGAAATCGTTCACGCATATATGCGATACCAGCAAAAATAAAGTTTTGTTCATTCGTAATAAAACGTGCGCGTAAATGTGCAAAATTTTTTTTTTTTTTACGTGAAAACGAGAAAATGAAAAGTAAAATTCTACCGATTATGTCGAATGCTACTGCTGCTGCTTATCGATTTTGCAGAGGTCTCGGACAAAGTCGGTGAAGCGGGGCTTAAAGTTCGCGAAGTTGATGCTCGTGATTGATCCTCTAAAATATAAATTTTCATTTCTAATTTTTAATTTATGCTATAAGTCGGTTTTTAATTTAAATTTTAATAATTTTAGATTAAAATAAATTTTAAATTTTTTTTTAATTTACCGCTTATTTTCCTCGAAAAAAAAATTCATTTTCTTTAATATTTTAAAGTAAAAATTGAAAAAAAGGATAAAAAAACAAACAAACCAATATCGAGATTTGTTGAATTCATATTTTCATTAGCAATATGAGTAGATAAAAATTGTTTAAAGACGAGTTGATTAGCCATTTAAATAGTGATAAGAACTGATCTTGAAGCTAGCGCTAACTCCTCGAGTTCGAGATTGAACAAAACAGCATAAAATTTCAAAGAGCTCTCTTCCACTCAGCAAACCTAAAGTTTACCAGGATAGAACAAAACGCGCTTCTAGTACGCCTTATGTCGTCCAGACTGATCACACATAGGGGTTGGGCTAATTTTTAAAAAAACTTCATAGACTATGGAAAGTGAGGAGCGTCGCAGAGAAGTCAGATAAATTTCTAAAGAATATTGTAAACGAGGAGCATTGAAAGATGCTTGATTAAGGGAATTCCTTACTGATGCAAATAAACAAACATATCGTGGGAATAGCAAGATGATAATGAGTATTTTTGATCAATTATCATAAACTCATGACTTATAGGTGATCGTGACCCGTGGATGGCGATAACCTATAGGTGACAATTAAGCTATAAGTCCTGTCCACTGCCTCATTGGCTAAGAATCCATGAACACATGCATGCATCGAAATTCAAATCCCGAATTCATGATTTAAAACTATGATTTGCAATTCTTTTTATCATTAATCTTATCAAATATTAATTTAAAATTAATTTTTAAAATTAGCAAAAATTTTTTAAAAATCAAATTCGTTTTTCCTTCGAAAATTAAATTTTATAAAATTAAATTCATCAATAATTAATTATTATTTATTACTAAAATTTGTCAAATTTTTTAATTGAAATCGAATAAATTCGTTGGAGGAGGAGCGGGAGGAGGAGGAGGAGGAGGAAAGGATTCATCTATCATTATATAGCCAGTATAGCCAATCAATGTATAAACTGGTTAGTACCATTGAAAAGAACTGGAAAAGATTTTATTCAGTTATGTAACATTTTTTAAAAGAATTTTTATATAAAAATGAAAGCATTTAATCAAAGAATTTTCACAATTTTTTTTTTATTGATAATTAATAATAATTTTTTTATTATTAATAATTTATTTATTTAATGTAAAGAAATATCGTCGATGCATAATTTTAATTTTTTTTCTATAAATATTTTTTTTGTTGTATCCGATGAAATCTCCGTCGTAATAATTTTTATTTTACGTAGTCAGTCAGTTTAAAATAAAAACAGATCTACGCATAGGGAATGAATTGGAACCAACTGAAAATCATAAAATGATCGAGAATGGTGGAACATTGCTTCCAGAAAGTACCATAAAGCAGTCCTATCGCATATTTTATTTATTTTAATTATTAAATGTGAAATTCGATTAATAAATTTTAAAAGCATTTCTAAAAGGAAGGAATTCTAAAGAAGAGCTAAACCAGGCTAGCGATCTCCATTTGTCGTTCTCTCAATTAATCTAATAATAATTTTTAAATAATTTTTTTGTTAAAAGAAAGAGAAAAATGAAAAATTTAAAATAAAGCAAAATTTGCAAACATTACGATTATCAAAATTTTTAAAACTTTAAAATTTTTTTTAAAAAAACTTTTTTTTTAAAAAATTTTTCGTACTGAAAAAAAAGAAAAATCAAATTTTAATGTTTTTATATTTCAAACAAATCGACTTGAATTCGACTTTTAAATTTGGGAAAAAATTTTATTATCAATTATTATCAGTTAAATTGTTAATTATCCAATTTTTAATTTAATTTTGAATTTTTTAAAATTCTTTTTTTAAGCGATTTTAATTTTGTTAATAATTTTATATGGGAAAAATTAATCAAAACATTAAAAATTTTTTTTTTAGGATAATTAAAATAATGTTCTATAAAAATAAAATTTATTTTTTATAATTATTTTCGTTGAAAAAATTTTAAAAAACTCAAAAAAAAATTTTTTTTTTATTTAAATCGATCAAATTTGATAGCAAAATGAATAGAATTGTGTTTCCAAAAAAATTTTTCTATTTTTTAAATTTTATTTATAAATATTTAAAATATTTATTTGTAAAAGATAATAATAAAAAAAAAGATAATAACAAAGATAATAACTGATAATTGAAATACTCGAATATTTTTATAAAAATCTCACAAAATGAATCAGTGGTTTTTTAAAAAAAATTTTTTTTCGAAAAAAAATGACCAATTGTTTCAAATTAAATAATAACTATTGACTCATATGCAACTGTCTTGCTGTATTTGAATACTTATAAATAACTTTTTAATGCAAAAGTAGCAGCAACCGCAGCAGCAACAGCAACAAAAGCAGCAACAGCGACAGAAGCAACAAAAGCAGCAGCAGCAGCAGCAGCAGCAGCAGCAGCGACAGCAGAAACGGCAGCACTCATCGAGCAATTTCGAGAATTTTGCTCTTGCAAGGAGTATGTCTGGCGGGGTAAATCGGGGTTTTGCGCGATATATGTGTATATGGTATGTGTATTTCGATTTCACGACGATCATAATAACCACTAAATAATAATAAAATTCGATATGACGAGAAACATGTGAATCGCATATGCTTTCCGAATCTATAAAATTGTGAAATATCGATGATAGATTTGCAAATATATAAATATATTATAAATTATAAATATAACAATTCTTTTGCATTTTATTTACACTTTAGTTTGAAAATTTTTGAAAGAAAAAAAAAAATGTGGAAAATTTTTTTTTTCCTGAAAAATAATTTACAACAAATAGCAATTTTATATTTTTTTAATAGGTAATTTTTTTTAAAAAAATTTAAAAGAAAAAAAACAAAATTAGTAAAAATTTTTTTTTTTTTGTTAAAATTCCTTGTTCTAAGTTTTATTATATTATATAATATTTTTTTTTTTTTTTGAAGAGTTTTCACCATTATTGGTTAAACTCTCTCCATTGGCTTGTCACACTAGACAATATGCCAGGGAGTCCCTTGGCGATAGAAATACAGGTGAGTGGCCAGCATCATCCGGATTTTTGAACAGGTTTACTCCTGCGGGGAATCGAACCTCAGCATCGACGCTACGAATTGACCAACAACCCATTAAGCCATCCTATCCCCAGTGCGTAAAATTAAATGCGCTGAAATCAGTTCATGTTTTTTAATTTTTAATCTAGTGCATTTGGTGGTTTAGTGGTGAGATTATTGTCACCAAGAAGCGTTCAGTTGGTGAAGTAGCAGTGAAATGTTACGATTTGGCACGAAGATTTCTATTCTTCAAAAATTCGAGTATTCATGTCCATTCACTTGTATTTCTATCGCCTAATGCCTAATGGAAAGATTTGTCTGGTTGAATAATCAAGCGAAGAGAGCCTAACCAACAATTAAGGCTTATTCCAATGGATTGCTTTAACCAAATATTTAGAATATTTTATCATTATCAGGCCGTCGATCTTTTCCGATTCATGGTTGCAGTATGGATCATCTTCTTCCAGTCATTTCTGCTCCAAAATTCTTAGGTTTTATAACTGTCGATCATCTTCGTGACTCCATCTGTTCCTATAAGCTAATTTGATAAATAGATAGGCGACCAGCCTAAAAAGATAATTAACTAGGAAAATATATAGAATGATTGTCGTAGTTCTTTCTTGTTTTTCATTTGTTATTTGGATTAAGGTGAGTGATACTCGATGGTACCATTTTGAGGAATCCGATTCAACTACGTATTGTATTCGTGATACTTTAATTGAAGAAGAATTTATTTGCAAATATATGGATTAAATTTACAAATATATGGATTTAGGATTTGGCTTCGACGAGAATTATTGTGGAGGATTATTCGAGAATTTAATTATTCATAAAACAATCGCAAAAAGTGTTCTCTTTTTATAGTGATAATTAGATGATAAATAACGTTTATAAATACTTAAAAATTTATCAAAAAATTTATCCACTGCTACAAATAAATTTATCATTAAAAATTAAATTTGGGATTTATTTTAAATGATTTCACCTAATTAATAAATTCTTTCATTAAATGTCAATAAAAACTAAATGAGCCAAAATTATCTAAAGAGGACGAAAATAAGTGATAAATGATAACTGATAACTGATTACCTAAAATATCGAAATTTTAGATCTCCTTCTCATAGAAATTTTCTATTACCAATTTTCTTGTTTTTAAATTTTATTTTATATAAAATGATTAAATCATTTCTGCAAATGAATTTATAAGAAAATTGGTGTAAAAAATAATTATCTACTAAATTTTAATTCGCCTAATCATTATTATTATTTATTTTCATTATTTATTTATTGTTATTTATTGTTATTACCATTTATTTTATTGTTATTTATTATTATTATTGCTATTGCTATTATTATTAATTATTATTTTAACGTATTTATAACGACATTTTTGCAAAACCTCATAGGTACGCAGAAAAGTTGTAGTACGAGGAAAATTGGGAGAAAGGAAAGATTCTGCCATAGATCAGTTCGAAAGGTGTGCAAAATCGATCGTTTATAATAGGGGTATCGAAATTTTTCGCTTCCATAGGTTGCATTAAGAGATGAAGGAGAATTATCCTAAAATTCATAGAATTATAAATACAGTGATATTATAATAAAATTTCAAAATACATGGAATAATATTGCTATTTAAAAATATAAAAAATAAAAAAAATAGATAAAAAACTTTTGAATTCTTTTTAAATTAAAAAAAAAAAACTATTCGATTATTTAATTTTACATTCCAATCTGATTCCATTTATTGATAAGATTTAATGGAAGTATGATTTGATAAGATTTGTCCGTCAATATCCGTCATATTCTAAATTTATTTATCTCGTCATAAGAAATAATTACTTAGGCCAAAAAAGCGCTGATAATTATAAATGTGGAGGATTATTAAATGAAAGATAATTTTTGAGGAATATGAGGGATATTCCGTTGAAAATATTATAAAAGTCTGATAAAGTCTCATATTTGATCTATTTTTTTTTTTTTTTTTTGAATTAAGTATCTGATTTCAATTCTTTTGCATTATTCATTCTATATGAAAATTCGCGAATAAAAAATTTGTCCAACCAAAATTGCTGTCGCAAATATGCCAAAATATTTATAATTTTTCCGGAAATATCGAAATTTCCTCAAATTTTTCGTGAAAACAATGAATTTTTTCGCCAATTTACAAGGCTGTGTTCAGCGAATTTATGAAAATTTACAATTATCAATTGCACTAAAAATGCTAAATCTTTAACCTATTTTTTATTTTATTTATATTAACTAAATTCTGACGTAAATCTCATCCATTTGAATTATTCCGTAAATAATTCAATTTCATCTCACAAATTATAAAATTTTTCAATGATTTACTCTAATTTAACTATTTTATTTCAATAAAAGGAAAAAAAAAAAATTTGTCTATAATTAGAATAGTTTTGAGAAACTCTTCGAATTAACGACAATTCCATCAATCATTTGGATCTCATGAAATTCGCTTCTCTAGCGATAATTCGCATAAAATTATCCATTTTAAAACTTTCGCGTAAATCGCGCATTTTCTTAATATATAATTTAGCGATAAATCATCAAACAGAACTTGCCGGAGGCAATCGCTCTATTAATTTTATAAATTCCTTTCTTTTGTCAGCCTAAAGCACGATTATTAACTAAGTCAAGCATAATGGTAGTTTGAAAAAAAAAAATCGAAAATTATTTTAATTTCATAAATTACTTATATAAATCATAAAATTTTGATGTGCTTTTTTCGCAAGCACTAAAGAAGCCATTTCTTCATTGGCGTTATAATATATGTTATTTCTAATCAAACTGGCAATAAACGATATAGCAGAATTTTAATGAAGATAGTTTACTTTTACTAAGAAGATAATTTACTTTTTCCCTATTGTCATAGGAAAAACATAAATTGAGAATTAAGCTATTACGTTAAATAACTTATAAGCAAATACTTATAACTTATAAGCAAAGCTTGTTATTTTCTGGATTTATTTGATTAAATGATAAATCTTCTTCGCCTAACAGTTCTCACTATTACTGATTAAGCTGGCTCCGTTGACAAGAGTAAAATGCTTCCAAGCTGTTCGGTTCGACGCCACAATAATAGAAGCCAGCCATTCCTTTTTCTATCGTCTATATATCGCAGGTCCTTATCCTCCTATACGTTTAAAATTTTCTCTGATTGTTCTGATTGCGTCAGTCCAGGTCTTGATTGGTAAATCTCGCTTCTGATGCTATCTATCACAGAATTTAATAAGATATGCATCAACTTCTATAGTGGACGGCGAAGAATGTGCCGTAAGCAGCGAAGGTGACAAATTGCAATGATAATATTAATGCAGTTGGTAACTGAGCTGAGGTGGTTGTAATCATATGAGAATTTTTTCGCTCACCAAGCACATAAAGATATTTGCCTTATGCAGATTTGGGCACAGGTAAACTTCTTAATATCCTTCAGTTTCACTGGCCATATTTCGCAACTTTATAAGATCGTATGTAGTGCAATCGGATAGATATGAACTTTCGTTTTAATGATGATTCTTGGCATTACTTTAATGATAATAACACTTTCATTTTATTTTTATTGATGATGAGCTCAATATTTTTACTGCAGTTGTCGAATTGTTTGGCATCTCCTACATTCCTTCATAACTTGCATTTTCTTGCATTCAGCAAAAAAGACTACGTTTTATAATAGTTTGCTTTGAACTGACTTGTACATCTTTTGATTACCAAAGAGCGGATTTTATAATCCAATTTTCATAATTGTATGAGAAAAGTTGCAGTTCTAGTGGACATTAGTTTTATTTCGAAGTTCTTATTGATAAATCATCTTCAAAACGTCAAAATGACCAAACCAAAACGATCCTTCAACACAGAACCACAAAAAATTTAGATGGATTCTCAGTAGTTGGAAACTATCTTTTATTTCTTGAAGTTTTTCCGAATTTTTTATCTTCGCATTCCTTGTTTTTTTACTAGCCTTATAATCTACTTATAGCAGCACAATAAGATTTGTGCTAAGCACTTCAAATGCTGATTAAATATTCAGGATAAAAAAGTTGAAACTGGCCTCCTTCAGAACTAAGTTTTTTCACGTGTAATATGTTTGGATTATAGACGCCGATATTCAAGAAATGTATAAGTCAGTCCAGAGCAGAGTCAATTCGAAGTATTTTTTAAATAAATTATGGCAGTTTGAATTTATAAATTTATAATATAATATATTCTCTAACTATTAATTTTTTTAATACTCATTATTTCTGGTTCGACTCGCTCCGCTAATTTTATCGGAATAAATTGGGCAAATTCTGCTCGAAAGAACCCGTATTTTTGAAAGAAGCTTCTGCTCGGAATTGAAATTTATAAAAAATTTCAGTAAAAAAAATAAATTTTACATTTAATTTATAAGGTTTTTTTTAAAGAAGCGAATAATTATGAAATAAAAATAATAAGCCCATAAATTTGGCTAATTATGAAATTATTTTTTAAAAAATTAGCTAATTTTTAATAAAAAAAATTTTTCTAATGATCTAATAATATTAATATAAATAAATAAATATATCAATATTTTAATATTTAATTTAATTTTTAATTTTTTTTCTTACAGCATTCACTATTTCTATTTCTATTTCTATAGCTACCATTGTTGGCTATTAAAATAAAACTTGCAAATAGAAACTGGGTTCGCAATCACACTCGAATGGTACTTTTAATAACTTACAGATTCGCTTTTATCACTTTTATCAAAATGAAATGAATCGAACCCGTAATGATTGGAACTTCAAGTATGCGAATAAAGTTGAAAATGCCAAAAAAAAAGAAAAAGTCAAAAATAGTTTTTTGAAGGAATAAAAAATTTTTCAAGGAAAACTAAAGACTAATTTCAATTTTTTTTTTATCAAAAAACAAAATATTTTAGCAAAATATTTATAAGTAAATATTTTTAACCAAAAGAAATTATTTATTTAATGGTATATAAATAAAATAAAAATAAAATTTTATTAAAATTTTATTTATTTCTTATTTTTATTTTATAATTAATTATTAATAATTGCGCGATGAATCGTAAAATACAGGTAAATTAAATAAGTTAAAAAAAGTAAGTAAATAAGTTAGTTCAATTAATCTTATGATTATTGATAGTAGTAAGTAAATAATTTGTTCTCGCATGATTTGTTTGATTTATTAAAATAATTAAAGAACCACTGAAAATATCGATCATTCTCTGAAATTTTTATTCGAATATAAAATTTTTTAAATCGGAGGAAAAATAAGTCAACGCAATATGTTTCTAAAATTTAATTTTAATTATTGAAACTAAAATAATTTTTTATTTTGCTTTATTAAGGAAATCTATCTGCAAAATAAAATTAAATCTTTTAAAATTAAAATTTTCGTTATTTTCGATTTTTAATTACTTCGATTACTTAAAACATTCATTAATTTTTCTTAATTTCTTAGTAAAATTTCTAAGTAAATCAAAAATTAAATAAAAATATTAATTGAATCGAAAGTGATTGTTACTTTTCACTCTAGTCGAGCCTAGAAAAAGGCAATTTTTTTTTGAAAAATGGAGAAATTCAAATTTTAATGAAAAATTTATAAATCAATATATTTATTAAAGTCGATTTTTTTCATTTTATCATTCCTAATCCTTCCATTTTCTTTCTATTTTATGAAATATTGATAAATAAGCGCTTATCGCATTTGTTGCACATTGAACGTTAAAGAAGTAACTGGCAAACATGTGATTATCATTTTTTTCTGGACATATATTTTTGGATAGGCTGTATTGGCGCAATAGCTGTATTGGCGCAATTTTTATCGAGAAGTCAGCTGATTATCTTGGATAGTTGAAATATAGAGAGGTGTTGGTGTTCTAGCTAGGATTTTATAGACTCTTTAGTTATGAGCTCTTGTCTAATGCTGGAACCTGGAACCAAAACCTGTCTCTTCTTAGTGCCATAATCTGAGCCATTATCCACTTGGCCATCTTTTTGCATCATACATTTACCCATTCCCCTCTCCCCCTCTTCCTCCCCTAACTTATACCAATCATTAAAAGACTAATCGTTCGCCTAATTATTTAATCATCTTTGGCTGCTTTCATGTCCTATTAAAAACACCATTAAGCTTAAATGTAAATATAATATAAAATACGATGTATTCATAAATACATTCATAATTCAAAAATTTTATTTGGGGGGGTCAATCAGGTAAAATTTTTTAAAAGATAGACAAAATGCTTCAGTTGATTTGCACGTGAATCGTTTTCAAATATTCCTACAAATAAATCAACGATTCATTTTTTATGCACCAAAAGATGGACTTTCAAAGGGAGAAATTAAAAAAAAAATTATTTTATAAATTCTTAAAATAATTTTTAAAATTGAAAAAAAAATTTTTTCAAAATTTTTTATTTTATAAATTATTGTAATTACTATTTTTAAATAATTTCTTATAAGATTTTTTTTTAAAAAAATTAATTTTTATCGTTTAATCGAAAGTTTAATTGAAATGATAAATTTTTTTTCTTTTTCAATAATATTTTCGCCTACTTTTTTTGGATTTTTTATTGCAATAAAAGATTTTTTAAATAAACTTTTTTTTCTTAAAATTTATTTATTTTACAAAAAAATAGTATTTAAAATTTAAATTTTAAATTTTATTTATTTCGATTTGTCAATTAATTATGACAAAAACGCAATGGATTTAAATTGAGTTATCTAACAAAGAACATCGATCTCTTTTGTTTTCTGCAAAATCAAGTTTTTTGTTTTTTTTTCGTTTTTATTTTAAAAAATTTATTTTTAACAATTGATGAACGAATTAATCGAACGACTTTCACAATTTTAATTGCTCTCTCTTGAAATTGTCGTTTAAAATTAATTAAATTCTGCAAAAGAATATTTGTCTGAATCGATTTATGCTCGATATTTTATAAAAGCTTATATGCTGGTTATATCTTAAAATTTTAATCTTAGGATTTCTCTTAGTACCACATTGTAATCGAAGTACCACATTCCAAATACAATGGTATATGCTTTTCATATTTAATATAATGCGATGTTATTGCACATTTTAACGTCATTTGCGAACAGCACATCCTTCAAAAAATTCTTGCGAATTCGAGATTGGCTTAAATTTTAAATAATGCAAACAACAAATATGAAAATGCAATTCTAAATATATGAAAGAACAAATGGTAGTGAATTTGTAAAGAATAAATTCAATGAAAAATCTTGTTAAATTGATAATATGATAATAATTTTGTAGGATATTGCAATGGCAAAAATAACAATTTTAAAATGATAAATTATCAGTTGAATTTTTTCATCAGACATTGTTTTTTTTCTGCATTTATATTCATATATTTTTCCGCTTAATATTAGAGATATACCAAAAGGCAAATTTTCATTCTTCGGCCTGAAGTTGAAATCCAAGCGCATAAAAATTATTGAAGATTTAAAAGATTAAAAACTGAGAAACAAAAATGTATAACAGAAAATTTTGTGAAAATCTGAACACAACATTGGCATTAAGTTAAAATAAATTTATATTTTTGGTTTTGATCTGAGTTCAGATAAATCAACATTTAAATATTGATCCATTCATGAATACCAATAATTAATCATGGAATCTATAGTTTTTGCATTTTTTCAAAGAATGAATTAATAAAGTCCCACACTGCAGTCATCTTTCGTTGTTTTAAAGCCAAAGGAATTTCGCTATTTTTCGCTATTTTTCGCTATTTTGCGCTATTTTAGTATTAATTTTTAATACTCTATGAATCTTCAAAAAAGAAATACCTTTTAGTTAAATTTTGAAATAATCGAAATAACGATTATTCAACTGTGAATCTAAAGCATAACTATGAAATAAATTTAACTTAATTCTACAATAGCGGATTTGCTTTGAGAGGGAATTTCGTAATTTAAATAAATTAATAAAATGTTTCTGCCAGATACTGAGAACTATTGCTACTTGCAATGGATAACTTTGGCTATAAGTAGCAGAATCAACGAAGCAATTGGAATTATCAGCTTCAGGAATTATGTGATACGTATTACTTTTAAATATTTTAAAAAACAACCAACATTCTGGATTTTTCAATCCAAAAAATATTTTTGCAAAATTTAAAATAAAATAAAATTCCAATAGTAATAATTTTACGGTGAAAATTCAGAGTGTTACTACTGATCGGATATCACTTTCTCACGCTGCAACAAACTTAATCGGAAATTATGAACGCCTAATTTTACGCCTAATTATAGGATGAAAATTCCATACATTATATTGTATAGAAATGATGGATAATTGCTTAAAATTTCATTTTAACCTATCACATTTCTACGTTATTTTATTGAATTATTTTTAGCATTCATTTGCACTACCTTTTTGCAACATTTTTAAAACGCCTCTTTCGTAATTAAATTAAATTAATACAATAATTATAATTGCTTAGCATTTTTCGAAATTTTCGATCTTCAATCGTAATATCGAAAATATTGAGTGGAAATTAAACGAATTACTAAAGTTCCATGGTTTTTATGGATGATCATTGAATAAATAAATTGTTGGCGATGATGTTTGTTCGCTCTTTGAGCACATTAAAATATTTCTTTTCAAACATGGGCATTGAATTCATGAACGACAATGATGTTCGTTCGTTCTTTGTACACATTAAAATATTTTGTGTAGTGATTTTATTACTTAAAATATTTTTGCATTCTTTAAACACTTAAAAAAATAAGAAAAAAATAGCAAATAAAAAATATTCAAATTTTATTTTAGAATAAAAAAATCTTTGCACATTTCTCGTTTCAAAATTTTTACTAAAAAAAAGAAAAATAACATTTTTTAAAATTCATCTTTGCTTTTATTTTGTGAGTGATTAAAGGTTGCCTAAATGGTCGCCATTCCTAGTTAACCTCGTTTATTAGTACAGTTAGAAATTTTTGGCTAGGAATCATTTAGAGACATTTAATGGTTCTATTGGCTCACCTACCTATGTATCCAAACCACTCTCGGGTAAAAATTTTTAACAACGTGCTATTCTAATTTTATGAACTATGAGTTGAATTGGCTTATATTAAATCATAGATCAAATAAGCATCTTAAAAAAATTTTATAAATCAGATTAAAAAATTATATATAAGATTAATTATATAATACTATACCTATTGAAATTTTGTAGTTCAATTTTAACCCTTTATCAAGATTAAGATTTGATGTAAATTAGACTAAACTGTCAGAAACTCTTCGGTCAATTCTAATTCTATTTGCAAGGTGTTCAAGTGAATTTTTTTTTTTTATCACACTGACTGAATTAATAGAAATTCATTGCTTCTGAAACTTCTAATTATATGATTATAAATATTTTCGAAATTTTTCTGGAATAAGCACTATTTCCAATTTATTTAGAATGGGGTGGAATTACTTCGTTTCATTCTGGCAAACGTACAAATTGCGAAGATAGATTCACCACTTGCAAAAGATGGCATTTTCATCCACATTTCTAAGTCTTTCTTTCTTTAAGAACCCTCGCGTTACTTGTTAGACTCGCTCCTCTGGCTTCTCGCGCCAGGCAAATGTACCAGGGATCACTTGACGACAAAAATATCGGTGAGTCGCAAGCATTACCTGGATTTACTTGGACAGATTTATTTTCACCAGTAGTAGAACCTTAAAATCGGCGCTCCGAATTAAGCAACAATCCACTGAGATATACTCTTCTACTTTTCATTTACAAGTGCAGCACATACACAAATATTACAAATAATAATAAAATTAATAATATAATATTTTGAACGACTAAAAAAAGTTTAAATTTAAGATTAATTTTTTATAAATCATGCATTAACTTCAATTGTTTTAATAATGTTCAATTTCAATGAATAATTTTCATTTTTATTGCTTAACAAATTGTAACAAATTGTTGAGAAAGATTTCATAGAAAAATATTTTAAATTATCCACTATTTCGAATTGAAAAATTTTTTTAAAAATTTCCAAAAAATCTTTTTCATCATTTTATTGGTTTTCATTTTCATATATCCATTCTTTTTTTTTTCGCACACCATTTCTCCACTGATTAAATTTGCTGCACTGGTTCAGTCGAATCTGATAAATTCGCATATTTTCTAAAACGAGTTAATTGGCGATAGAAGAATGGGTGAGTTGCTAGTATCTTTCGGATTATCGAAAGGTAAGTTTAGTGGAACTCTAACAACGATTCCTTATTTCTATTTTCCGACCTCTTGTAATGCCAAAAATCTTTAATCGTTGATTTCGAATTTCTCGAATTATTTGATTTAAAAACAAAAAAAATTAGAATTTAATGAAATTTAAATCTTCTACAAATAAATCCAATGAAATAACTAAATTTAAAAATAAAACTAAATTAACAAAATTTGATAAAATAAAACTAAATTAATAAAATAAATTTTTTTTGTTTATTTTGTCTAAAATGAAAAATGAAATTATTTCGCCATTTATTTTTTTTTTTTTTTAGCAGAAATTTTTAATTAATGTCGCATAAAATTCATATGAAACATAGTAATTAATACAATTTTAAATTAACATAATTAATTTAAAATTAACGTAATTTTAAAATTATATTAATTTAAATAAATAAAACTTTGTTCGTTTATTTTTTTAAATAAATGAACTGCATAAATTTCACTTTTTTTCCCTCTAAAAAAATCGCGATAAACTAAAATTCAAATGAAAAATTCAAAGGCTGTAAATAGTTGGCACTAATACATTTCTATTTCTAGAATAACCTCATGGCGATGAAATTTTATTTATAATCAATGGAGCTATAAAAGAAAAAAAAAATTGGAGAAAAATCCAAATTTAGTCTTAACAATCAAATTAATTAATTTGATCGCGATAGAAGCGAAATAAACCAGAAATAACGAGCGCTGTTCGAAAAAAGAACATCCATAATTAAAGAATAATATTTTTATAGGGATAAATTTTTTTCAATTCAACCAAGCATAATCATACGAATTGGATTCTCATGCATGGATATATCATGCAAAAAACAAAAATGCAACAAAATATCAGTGATTGAACGGTAAAAAAAAAGTATTTTAGTGAATTTTTAATTAGCTTAATTAATTTAAGGAATCTAATATTGTATGTTATATTTCAAATATATTGGAAATATATTGTTATAAATTCAGCAGAATTTTAGAGAATCTCTTAAAAATATAAAACAAAAGTGAAATTTTCGTTAGTTATTAAATTTGAGACGAGAATAATTGCGAGAGAATCACACAAGAAAGAAGCCAATAAATAATAAATAGCAAATCAGAATTCTTAGCATTAATATAAATGGTTTTGTATTTATCTACCGATAATTTAATTTATTTTCTTAAAAAATATTAAGAATAATGCCATTATGGAATTCTTAGACTACCGTAAATATCCTATCATATAAAACAACTGAAACAATGAACTCACAATCGATTATCATAGGCCAATAATAGAGATCACCTAAATGAATGAATTGTGGTAACAATTGGCGCTTTCCTGGACGACTGGTCTGAAATTCCAGTGTTTATAGATTTTACCACTTCGAAATGTGGTCTTATTAACTGAACTAATTCTATGATTTTTATGCATTATGTATTTTTACATGAAAAGTACTTGTTTATGTGCATTACGAAAATTGTTTAAGGAAATTTACGAAATTTATATGCGATGAAATTACAATATAAATAGGTTAATATGTATTTTTTATAATAGGGCTTGACCTCTTTTCTAAGGTCTTTTAAAAATTTTCAAAATTTTCTTCCCACTTTTTTTCGAAAAAAAAGAAAAGAACAGAAAAAAGTGCGAAAGAGATTTAGGGAGAAGCTGTTTCAACCAAAAATCCCTAAAATTTCTCTTTTGTTTCTGTGAAACTTTGCTGCATAATACGATAGAAAATAATGAGTTTTATTTTACCTATTTCTATAATTACATATAATTAGAAGGGAATGAATGCAATTTTGAAGCAACTGATTGATTCAAGAAGAGGATGCTAATGATCGTAAAATTAAAAATTTTTTTTGATTTTGCAATAAAATTAAGTAATTATTATTTGTTTGTACCAAAAATGTCTATTAATAAAAGAAAGTAGTTTTTTGGTACCACAAGAACTTAACGAATTCAAAATGATCATTAATGGTTGCTTAATTATTTAAATATTTGCAAATATATTTATCAAAAGCCTTTAGTACAAGATCTATTTATTTTGCAACTATGTCGAAAGAGCATTTTCCTCGACGTTCATGCTAAAATTCCGTTCTTAATAGATTCTACCATTTATTCATGAACCGAATTATTCATGAACATCACATTATTCTTCATCACATCATGTCGCTATGTTTTCATAGAAATAAAAGGAATTTACTAGGATTTTTTGATAGAAATTTTAACTCAAATTTATATATTTTTTATATATTTTCATTATATTAAACAAATGAATAGATAAAAATTTTTCATATTAAATAAACAGGCAATCGCTTGAAAAATTTATCTAGTTTGGAATAATTTGATTAGAAGAAATTTCATTTTAACTCATTATGAATATATTTTAAAATCTCTTACTTTTTAAGATTAATCACTTTGTTACGAATATAAACATACATTGATTATTTGTAATTTTATCAAGTTTCAGCAGTGAGATTTTTTCTAAGGAACGCTTCTTGAACGAACTAAAGATTGTATAAGTATAACTTGCATGATAATGAATAAGACCACATTCGTACCAGTATCTTTTAATAAAAAAATATATCCATATTTGCTGTTTTAATAATATTTTCTATAATTATCCGCTCAGCACACTTCTCTTGATCGTTTAGATTGTTCAGGTGCATTAATAGCGATGGCCTCCTTCTCCTTCATTTCGAATTATTCTTCTATGCTTTGAATTAGTTCGTTAGATAGTTTTGATCATCGGTTTGACCGAATAACATCCCTAGATTTAAGGTATTTATTCTCGTCTTATTCAAAGCTCGAAGTTAACTCTTATCAGCGCACCTATTGAATGAAATAATCTACTGATAATATTTTGTTACTTATTACTAACTTTAAACTTTTTTATGGTCGATAATTGTAGTAAAAGCCGAATTCATCAGTTGTCTTCTTTATCAGTTTCATTAATATTGGTTTTTTTTGCAAAATATCTTTTTTTCCATTTTTACCATATTTATGCGAAAAGAGTTTAATTAAATATAAAATTGTTGGCAAAAAAATGGATGACAAAAACACAGCAAATTAAATCAGCAATTAAAAAACAAATTTTTTTAAAAATATTATTTGAAAAAAATAAATTAAAAAATAAATTAAAATTAATAATAGTTAATTAATAGGCTAAGCATATTATTAACAATAATATTATTAATATAAACGACAGCAAAATGAAGATCGCTCATTAATATATAATTTTTAATAGTTTTAAAAAATTTTAAAAATTTTAATTTTTAATAATTTTATAAATTTCTTTTTTACAAATTACAAATTAACGATTATTGGCGGTGGCCAATAAAAAAGCGCATCCTACCGATGGTTAAAATTACCTTTAAACCAAGATGGAAAACTGAAAACTGCATCATGGTACTAAGCTGGGCTTAGAAGAATCAAAGTAGTAGAGAGGAGTTTAAAATTACGTCACTAATACCAAGCCCTTTTAGCGAGGTTTGAGGCCGTGTTAAGAGAATATGACGAGGAAGATTTTTGCAGAATATGAAAGGTATAAAAGAAGATTAAAGGGAAGGAGAGCTTCAGTAGTGCAGGTCGAAATTTCAAAGGCAGTGTAGAACTGCATAAAAGGATACAGTACGCTTTGGTAATATGTTAAAGCTTCCATGCACCCAACTAACTCATAATTGAAGGATGTGTTTTTATTGCATCCCAGCGTATTCGATAGGTTCTCAAAGAAATTTTGGAAAATGAAAATTTTTAACTACAAATTATCAAGAGACTTCTAAGATAATTAAGGCAAAGGAGGTTTTAGGTGATGTTAACGGTGTTTTCCGGAAGAATACAAAGGTATATGATGGTGTAGAAAATGAGCTGATGTGAGGAGGATATATCAAGGTTGCATATGTTGTAATACGTTTCAGAAGAACAAGATGGAGCACACTTAATAACAACAGAAAAATATGGCGAAGTTTAAAAGAGAATTGATGGAAGAAGGTTAAAAAGAGTTATAATAAGGCAAAGCGAAACTAAATACTTCTTCTTCCAATAGGTCTCATCGTTACTGGTTAGGCTGGCTGCAGTGGCTACAAGGGCTCCAAGCTATTTGATCTGATGCTATCGTTGACAGCAATAGAAGTCGTTTCTTTTTCCATCGTCTTAGTATCGCGTATGTATCGCTTGTCCACCCATATATTCAAAATCTTTCTCGACCATGTCAGTCCAGGTTTGGCCCACCTCGTCATCCATCACAAGGTTAAAAACGAAATAATATGTGTCAGTTCTTATGGTGGACGACGAAGAACATTCCCTAACCAGCTAAGGTGATGTCTTTGTTAATACAAGTGGCACCTTACGATGGTTGCAATCATGTGAGATTTTATATACTCGGCGAACCCGTAAAATGTACTTTAGACATAGGTGGTCAAAGGTAGATAAAACTTCTTAATACCAATTTCATTGGTTATGTACTAAAACTACTAAAATGGCATATAATGGTTCAGTAGGTTGTTATTCAATTTGGAGCGTCGGTACTGAGGTTCTACTCCTCGAAGAAGAAGCGTGCCCAAAAATCGGAGTGATGCTGGCGACTCACTTGTAATTCTTAAAGGAACTTCCTCACATATTTGTGTAATGTGATAAGCCGGTGGAACAAAACAGTCTAACCAGTAATGGTGAGGGTACTTAAAAAAAAAAAATCTGAAACGTCAGATATATGGAATAAGGTAAATAGTGGTACCAATTGCATTTAAAAGGCTCCAGGAGTAGATTTTAAAGCTATTATTTTCGTTTTTAACATTGAGGAATTTTTATTATATAAATAACAAATATTATATAAATAATAAATATTATATAAATAATAAATATTATATAAATAATAAATATTATATAAATAATAAATATTAAATGTTCGTAATTCCCAATTAGATTCGTGTCACCGTTAGTTAGAAAATGAAAAAATTTTATTATTTGAGGAAAACTAGGCAAATCATCTAATCTAAAAATTTCTTTGTGCCCAATTTTATTGGCGAGTAGGAATCAATTATTAATTCAATTCAACATATTACAAGAATTTCCTTGCGATGAGTTTCTTTCTTACGTTTTCTATTGATAAAATCCAGAAAGTCGAATGCTTTCCAAGATAAATTATTTGCGTAAAAAAAGTATTATTTTAAATATCATTATTATTGACTATTTTTAAAGAAAATATATTTTATGTGAAAATTCAATTTCTATAAAAATTTCTATAAAAATTATTTATTTCTCGAATATATTTCAAATGACTTGGTTAAACAGGAAAAAAAAAAAAGAAAAAACGAGCAATTTTGTATTTTTTTCAAAAGCATATTTCATGTTTGAATAAATCAAATTGCTTTGAAGATAAAACTCGTATCAAACTAATTAAAATTCTTGTTCTATTCTAATATTTATTTATTTAAATGAATTGCTTTACCTAATAATTATCTTTCACACTTTGTTTTTTTTTTTTTTTTAGAATTTTCATTGGCAATATCAGTGATATTATCAGAGATATTTGTTGTAATCTTTTAATTGGTTTTTAAAAAAGCATATGCCTAAGGCTATCGAAATGTCTAAAATGAAATACCTGGTTGAGCATAAATGAACGCCGAGTTACTAATGGCATTTTTTCTTACAAGCAAAAAGCCTATTTGAATTTATTATTTATAATTAATATAAAAATGGCGATTCTGGTTTTTCTTTTTTCATAGAAAAGATTGAATATTTCAGTTGCTAATTAATTTGCTATTCTAGAAGGCAATAAGGTCTAAATTGATCTTTTAGAATATTTCTTGGGAATTCTTTATCTTAAAAAAAAAAAAAAAAGAAATTGTAGAATAATATGAATTCGCAAAAAGATAAGGCGTAACTTAAAATTCCTAAAATCGCTTTCACACACCAAATCGATTGGCAATTCTCTAAAATCATGGAACAACTCACTATTGAGACAACGGTTTCACGGCCAAGCCTCTCATCGTTGTGGTCGCTTCATGTTCAGCTACAGGTTTTTAAATTTTATATTTATTATTTTATTTTATTTAATATTTTATTTTTATTTATCACTGATAAAATCATTAATTACGACTGATATGAATTGAATTTAAGCAATGATAAATATAATGATACGAGAAAAAAAAATTAATGTTCTTTACCTTTGAAAAATAAATAAATAATACAAAATAAATTAATTTTATAAAATCTTCAAAAAAATTAATACCAATTTTATTTGAATATTTATAGTATTTATTTCACATTCACTATTTGTAAAATTCATTTTTTATTTCATTTATTTATTATTATTTAAGATTAATATTTAAAAATTTATAATTTATATTTATAATTATTATACTAAATCAAAAAATATTTATAAATATCGCTTTTGGATAAATATGAATAAATAATTATTTAAAAAATTCTCTATTTGATTTAATCTTAAATGAATTTTTCAAAAAACTACAATTTTATGAAAATTTGATAAATTTTTTTTGCGTAGGGAATTTTTTCTAAAACATTGTTTTTTTCATAGATCGAATTAATGAATTTGAATTTTTTTACAGAGTGAAGCGCAAGATTTGGACGTGAAAACTGATTCGCAATTATCATTACCTGTCCCATCAAATATTTCATTTGTAGCGCCACTGAGGAGCATCAAAAGCCTTTCGGGTAAGTCGCCTTTAAATAATCTTAAATTTTAGTTTATCGAAATTCAATTAGAATGAAAAACATAAAAAGAAAAATAATGATGCATTAAACAGCAATAAATTATATCGCTAAATTACTTTGCCATATTGGAATTTTTCCATTTTTTTTTTTCTGAGAGGATAGCGCCACTATTACTACGCTAGCTTGTCGGATATGAAAAATTTTGCCCAGAAGGCTATTAAATTTTTACCACTTAGCAAGAAATTTAGGAATGAATTGCGAATTTCATTCTCGGATTTTCGAATAACACACTTTAAAGCTTTAATGAGCGGAATGGCAGTATTTTTAAAACATTTAAATATATTTATAATGAAATTGTTGATGAATTAGTTAGGCAGGGGGGAAGGAGGAGGGGGGAGGAAGGAATGCGGAGATGCGGGAAGGAGAGAAGGAAGTGGGTTTTTTTTTTGGGGGGGGGGGGGGGAGGAAGAGACAATTTGGTCTTCGATATTAATTTACAAGCGAACAACGATTTTTTAAAATTTTTAAATTTTTAAATTAAATTTTCAAAATTCTCAAAATTTTTTTTCATTTTTTCAAAAAATTCTTAATTGCTTTTTCTTTATTCCCTTTTCATAAATAAATTGTGTATGTCGTTTTATATGTTTTTATTATATTTTCTGATGCGAATATATTTTAGTGCAAAATCAATGAAATATCATTTCAAATCTATTCGCTTTGATTTTCTCGTTCGTTTTTTATTCGTTAAACGAGAAAAATTTCCAATGAAAAAAAGTTTTAATGAAATCATAAAAAAAATAATTTATAGAAATTTATAGGAAAATAGAAATGAAAAAGGAAAAATTCAAATTATTTTCTAAAATTTCTCATTTATAATTGTAAGAAAATCGAAAAAAAAAATGAAATTTTTGATTAAATCACTATTCGTTTATCGCAGAGGCCAATGCAATTTAGCCAAATAAAAAATTATAAGTATTGGATTTGGCGGATAAAGGCAAATATGACGACGACCAAACATGGTCGATTCACCAGTCGGCGAATCGGTCCATCGGTCAGTTGGTCGATCCGCCAGTCGGCCAATCGGTTCGTCAATCAGTTGGTCGATCCGCCAGTCGGCCAATCGGTCCGTCAATCAGTTGGTCGATCCGCCAGTCGGCCAATCGGTCCGTCAATCAGTTGGTCGATCCGCCAGTCGGCCAATCGGTCCGTCAATTAGTTGGTCGATTCGCCAGTCTGCCAATCGGTCCATCGGTCAGTTGGTCGAACCGCCAGTCGGCGAATCGGTCCGTCGGTCAGTTGGTCGATCTATAAATATTTAACTTTTATTCATCCGATTTTTTAAAAGAATTTTTTTCATTTTATAGATCTCGATCAAGCGAATTATTGCGAGAAATCATTGCAATCCTCTCATTTACGAAACGAAACGAAATTTAAAAATAGTCGTTTATCGTCGTTAACGATGCCAGAAACATATAATAATACAACAAATTTGCAACAAAAAAATCGAAATATTTCCGAATGGTTAAAAGGACTCGATGGATTCAATTTCATTATTCCACTGTAAATTATTTCTTTTTTTTTCAAAAAAAAGTATTTTAATTAAAAGTATTCTAATTATTTTAATTATTTTTAATTATAAAAAGAGTTAAAAATTAAAATTTTTTACGATGTCTTTTAATTTGGCTTCTTTTTTTTTTTCTTATATAAATTTATTATCATTTATCTAGTAATTTATTATCGTTGATTATCATTTATTGTAATTATATTCATTCATTATCATTTATCATTTATCAAGCGTTTATCATTTTTATTTCTTACCTTAGACGCGCCATCATTGGTTGGCTCGTTGAATCCGATAAATTCAGATAGAAAGAGTTATTTGGCGATCGAATTAGAAAATATATTTCACCAGAGATCATTTAGATTTTTCGAAGAACAAATTTTAGTCCTTGCTAGGAATAATAGAATTTCATTATTAGCGTTCCAAAATTAGAGCAACAAATCGCTGAGCTATTCTACTTCGTACGAAATTTCGTACGGATCAAAAACCAATGAATGAAAAGAGTTCAATTATTAAAACTCAATACGTGTCATATTTTCGAGCGCGATGAGCCACACGAGCGAGCCCACGGGCGCCCTCAAAAAAGAATGCTAAAATTCAGCTCGTCCATAAAATTAATGTTTTCATATTTTCAAACTTTTTGCCATTATAAGACAATCAATTTTTTTAGCAAGAAAAAAACGACAGACTTCATTAATGAATGAATGAAAAACGATGAAAAACTACAAAAATTAAATTGAATTAATCAAATTTATTTCACCTCTTTGATATTTGATTTCTATTTATTCTTTGAATTTTCATTTCAAATATGTCGTTCATAAAAAAATTTTTTCATAAAAAAACAGCACTGAACCAACAAAACAGTTATCTTTACTTATCATTATCGCTCTTTCGCCTTATCACCTTATCACAAAACACCCACAACAATTAACTCTTAAAATCTTAAATTTGATTTGAAGCCAAGAAAAAAGTCCCAAAAACAAAACAAATTGTAAATTACTATCTTCATAAGTAATAATAAATGACACGAAGTAAAGTAATGACGAAAACTTCCATTTCAATAACTAAATTATTCAACTTTATAAAACAAAATCAACTGAAATCAGCTAATTTTAACTATCGAATAATGCAAATCTGTCCAATTCAACGAAAGGAATTTTTAACAATTTTTTTCGAACTTTCAGCATATCCGATAGTAGTGTTAAAGATATTGATTTTGAGTGATATGATAATATGATAACGCAGTGATAAATCAACAATTTAAACTATTTATCAAATTTTTTCTATAAAAAACCCAATGTAAAAACAGTCAAAATGCATTTATATGGTTATTTTTAAATTTATAAATATATGTATATATATGTATATAAATAAATATAAGTAGATAGATTAAGCAAAATCTTTTTAAAAAAAAATATTTTGTCCAAAAAAAAAACAAATCAATTTGCTAAAATTAAGAACATAAATAAAATTTTCCCATAATCTTTCATAGAATTCTGGAGAAAAAAAAAATTTCCACAGGAAACTATAAAATTCATTTCGTTCTTATAAAAAACTGATGCTTTTTGAATGCTTTCAATCAATTTCAAATGCTTTCAAATAAGCTTTCAAATGTTATATTATTTAAAATATTTATCCCATCATTTCTTTCCCATTATTCCTCTTCTTCTCCCACCTTTCTCCAACATTGATTTGTCGCTGCCCAACTCAACACATCCACAAGAAAAAATTAATAAACCAGTGAATATTGAAAAAATAAAAGTGATAAAAATTTCTATGAATACGAACAATCATTATTTAATGGAACTGAAATATTATGAATAAATGAAAAACAATTAGATGAGTTGGAGCTAATTAAAAACAGAAAACTTTTTTAAATCCATTTAAATTCCATTTAATTTTTTATGATGATAAAGTTTCTCCTTAAATTAGATGTACCTATACTATAATTAAACAGAACTGTATATTTTCAAATTATAAACAATATTATAAAAATTGCAAATTGAAATGGCAAGAACGATTAAGAAAAACAATTATGAGAAATCAGCGACGAACAGTAAATAATAAATCATAAAAAAAAAAAAAATCAATAGGAATGTTACCCCCTCCAAAAAAAAATCATATTCAAAAATCAAATATTAAATATCTTTCAAATATCAAACAAGTACTAGCAACTTCCACCCGCAATAAAAATAACAGAAAGCAGAAACAGTCAAAATGCATTATTGTATAATGCCAACCACAAAAATCTTTAATTGTATGCTTTTTTAAATAGATAACAAAAATGGTTAACGAAAACTGTCCGTTAAATTTGGAGGAAAAAAACAATAATTATCGAGCAATCAAAATATACAGTTTTTGCTCATTCGATAATTCAAAAAGATTTTTAGACAGTAATGTTAACTATTTTTCCGATTCAAAAAATTTAAATGAATCAGTCGGCTAATGATGAAAAATAATGAGTATCATTATCAAATATTACACTGGATGAAAATAACAAAAATAAATTTGTCAACTTCAAAAACTGAAAAAAATTAAGGGAAGGAATGAAGTGAAAATCTAATAAAAGATCAAAGAAACATCAGTTATTCATCTAATTTTGCTGTTGTCGATGTTTCATCGGATGAATTTGAAGCTGTCACATCAACTGATATGGTTGGTACCTTCAAGTTAAAAGAGAGATAACTTCAAAAATTAAGAAAAAAGGCATACTATATCCATGAATATGAAAAATGAATGAATGAACCTTTGCAACAGTTGGTATTGGACTTTTACACGACGGCGGAGCTGAGCCGAAATGTTGTTGCTGCTGAATTGGTTGTTGGAGTGGTGGAGATCCATCTTTCGCTTCTGAAGGTGGTCGTTCGGGAGAAACAGTAAGCCGTACAGCAGGCGAAATTGTCGATCGATTATTATTGGCCAACTGAAAACGTAGCATAAAAAAATAAGTTTTTTAAAATTTTGTGTGGATGAACTAAGAGGTAGTATTATATTTCTATAAATCTGAAAAAATGTTTCTTAAATTCAATTTGCAATCCCAAAAAAAAATCTGAAATGGAAAAATGAATGTTTCATCTCGTACACAAAAAAAACATGCCAATGATGCATTGCATATTAAATAAGACAAACCTTAGGTGAATAAGAATGTTGAATAGCAGGAGATTGTCTCGAAGCAGACGTAGCATTCGATGACGATGAAGTTGACGCCGCAGCTAAAGAGGATAATGTTGCAGCAGGATTGTTATGATGACCGACTACGGCTGCATTAGCAAAACTTGCGAGTGCTGCAGTGCTTGGATTCATCATCAATGGATTCAATAACGGGTTACCCATTGCTAATAGAGGATTAGCGTAAGGGAAAGATGGTATATTGCCACTAACCGGCAGCCCGTTGAAGCCTAAATATCCTGTAGTAAGAGAAAAATAGAACGATTATAGTTATATATACATAGTGTACAGAAATTAAATAAAAATCAAGAACCAAAAAAGTACCAAAATACCAAATTATTTCAGATATTAATATCACGAAAATCTTTTATTCAACAAATTTTTTAGCTGCTTTGGCGCAATCACTACGCACTATACAGAGTATCAATTATTAGTTGCTAAGAGAGAATTAGCATATGGGAAAAACGGTTTTTTTTCCATAAATTTATCCAGCAGTGGCGCCCCCTATTAAAATAATTTACTCCACAGAATAATAGTACTATTAAATTTATGACCTCCCAATTTATTGCTGATAAGCTTAAACATATAAGAATTTCAGGTTATTAGATCTAAGGTCCAAATTCGAACTAAGAGTAGCATTTGATATATTCGTTTTAAAATGACCATATAATGCTTTGTTAGTAACAAATATCAAATCCTGCTTAATATTAATTTATGCTATTTATGCTATATATATATTTATATGTGTTTCAGATTAACCTAATAGTTGATGATACTGTAAGATTTAAAAGGTGAAGTATAAAGTATTTTTACACTTCAATAAATTTAATCGATTTATACTTTCTTCTCCTTCTAATAGCTTTCATCATTACTGGTTAGCCTATCTCCGCTGGCTATAAGAGTCTCCAAGGTGTTCGGTCAGACGCCATGGCTAGCAGGAATAAAAACCATTCCTCCATATATCGCTGGTCACCCTATAATCTTCCCTATTAGTCCAGGCCTTGACTGGCCCTCCTTGTTTTTGATGCCAACTATCAAAGGATTTAGAAAGTAACGAAATAAGCGTCAACTCCTTTCTGGACGATAGTGAATATGTCCTAACTAGCGAAAACGACGCTCTGTGACAACATTATTAAAATAAATAGTAGTTAAATCCTATAATACTATTACACCATTTTATCTTATACTATTTACTCCATAATGTACTATTTATATTGTTTTTTTTGTAAAAAAACTCATCATTGGTTAGACTCTTTGGATTATAGAAATCATTGGCTTATTGGATTAGATAAATTCTGCCAGGGATATAAATATAGGTGAATCACCAACATTATCCGGCTTTTAGATTTATTCCTGCCTAAGGTAGAACATCAAGTTTTGAATAAGCAACAATCCACTGAACTATTCCATCACCATTTGCTTTAGTCGTTCTGCGATATTGCAACCTGACAAAGCATGGTGCATTTGGTGATAGATCCTGACTATCTGGATACTTGAAGACAAGACCAACAAGGTCAGCGCAGTAAGACACCACTAATAGAGTGATGTGGCCCTGAATATTGATATTATTCGATTATGCAATAACATGAAGCCATTTTGAATTCATAAACGAACTCTAAAACGAACTAAATGGTAATGGCGTGCTTATTAAGGCTATCAAAGACTTGTACGATAGAGGGACTTCTTTAAGACCAAATTTAATCATTTGCCATCTCGAACATAGCTAAATATCACTGATTTATATATTTGCAACTGCAAGCTGCCAACATAGGAATAACCTGATTTCAAATCAAACCAAAAAAACATTCTTTGAGCTGTATATTATCCAACGTCCAACTCAGCTACAATCGATATACTCCCTATAGAAGAAACAATTAATGCCAAAGATTTCCTACTGGTGAACAGACCCAGAGCAATGAAACGTTATGATACGCCTTGTCTAAGCTGGATTCAAATCGAAGAGTGTGGTATTAACCAAATATTCACGCTAGGAAAGATAACTGAATATCGTTCCGAATATCAGCAATTCACCGTTTTGTTTAACTAACTGGATTACGGACACCGTTATCGATATTCTAAATCAGTGTCATCAGAAGTATCATATACCATATATAACGATGTTAAAAGCAATTTTTCGCTCAACCTATGTGGATTCAAAATATCATCATTAGGCTCAAATATCATCAATATATTTTGTCGCCAATCACAGGAACTGTTGCAAATCTCGCTACCTGCTATTCCATCCAGATGATGTTGGCTACTTACCTACTTCTATAGCCAAGGGACTTCCTGGCATATTTGTCCAGTAGAAAACGAGTCTAACCAGTAATGGTAAAATTTCTTTTAAAAAAACTTGCTATCCCATGAAGGATGGCGTCAAAAACAAGGAAGATCAATCAGGACCTGAAATGATCAAGATGGAAATATATATGGGAATATGGGCCTAGGCGATGGAGAAAAAAATGGTTTGTGGTGCCTTCTGCCTTTTACTAGAGACGTATTCAGCAAAACTAGCCAATCTAACCAGTAATGTAAAGCTGTTTAATTTATATGTTTAATCTACTGTTTTTGTCAATCAAGATCAGGAAAACAATTCACGCTCGTAAGAATGTATTATTCATAACAAAAAAATAATAACTCCCCCAAACTTATTTACACTAAACTGCATTTTTGAAAAGGGATTTGCCACTCTTTAAACCATTTAGCTGTTCTGCAAAGATCACTACTCTGCAATAAGAATTAATTGCATAAGCGAAAAATCTTACAGTCATCATCATAAAAACAATTGATTTTAATAATCGACAAAATGACAAACCATCAGCAATCGATGAACCGAAAGATGGCATTGCAGCTGCAAGCGAATTGAACGATGTTGATACATTTGGATTGATGGAAGCAGCCGATGAGGCCGGCCTTCGAGAATGATTCAATAAAAGCGCTTCTTTATTTACGCAATTTATTAAATCATGAGGACTTCGGCCGACAATTGCACGTCGCACCTCACGCGCAGCTGATGAACGAAGATCTTTGCATGAAGCATCCGAAAACCATGATGAATGCGGAGTATGAATAATGTTTGGTGCTGATGCAAGTGGACCTTGAAAATAAATTTCTCACGAATATTTCTTATATATTAATAACGTATGTTAGAGCTTATCTAATTCAACTAAAAATTTTCTACATTATTACCTTAATACCTTAAATATTTCATATATTACTTTATACATTTTAAAATGTTCATAATTATCACCTTAATAAATCAAATTTATAAAATATATTTTATAAATATTCAATATAAATAATCGTGAAATTACCCAAAGAAAGTGGATCGAAAGGCTCATGTTCATGAACATCTAATGCTGCACCTCTTATATGCCCCGATTTTAGTGCATCAGCTAGGGCACTTTCTTGTATAAGACCACCTCGAGCGGTATTCACAATGAAAGCTCCAGGCCGCATTTGTTTTATTGTAACCTGTAATGAAAAATGATTTGTCTACAATATAATACCAACACTACTAGAAAAAAATTTTTTTTTAGTGAAAACGCAGCATGTAAAATTTGATAAAATGAAATAAAACGAAAGAGAATCTAAAGCATAGTATGAAATAAAATTTCATTAATAAAACGATAAACAAATGAATCCCTTATAAACTTACATCATTAATCATTTGCCTCGTTTCATCAGTTAAAGGACAATGAAGAGTAAGACAATCGGATTTGAAAAGGATATCATCAAGATTAAAACAACGCTCGATGCCTAACGCTTTGTCTACACCATCTGGAAGATGTGGATCATAAAAGCAAATTTTGAAACCGAATGCTTTTGCACGTAATGCGACTGCTGTGCCAACTCGTCCAAGTCCAATAATACCCAAAGTATCATCACGTATTCGTGTACTTCCACTAGCTAGTTCGCGAACTTGTTCTACTCCAAGAATCTGAAAATCCCATTTCTGCTCTAGCTAAAATTGCAAAAAGTTTAAAATTAAAATTTAAATAGAAAAATAAAAATAATTAACAAATAGCAAATGCAACATTCATTTAACCTTTCTACCATCCGAAACTGCTTTAGCCAACCAATGTGTTCGCCTATATAAATTTAATATAAGTGATAGCGTCGTATCTGCAACTTCTTCCACACAATCACCGGGCGTATTACAGACAGCAATACCTGAAAAAAAATTTATTTTGGCTGGGAAATAAATGACCTCTAATTTTTCAAAAGAAAAAAATCGAAATTTCGATGTTTTTTCTTTTAAAAAATTCGCAAGAATAACTGTTCGATTATAAATCAATTCAGAAATACAAAAGAAGATAGAAAATATGATTTTATTTTTTCAGAAAAAAACAATTCATATGAATATTCATGTGACTAATTCTTGGTGTAAATTTTTAAAAGAAATTTTCGTCTTGAAAATTTTTTTCTTGCATCATCTTTCTTCATCCGAAAATTATTCGTTATGAAAAGAATTGAAGAGAATGGAAAAATGAAAAGAGAATCCGTGAGAAATTCGATTGACACTTCGAATGCTCATCAGCATTGAAATAACAACGATTATTCGTTCATTTATATCTTTAAATCTCTAAATTAATAGGAGTATATTATTGCCAGCTTATTTCCTTATTTCCTCAGTCAACTATTATTTCCACCATAAAATTTACTTAACATTTAAGTAGTTAGTTAGTTGGTTAGATAGCTTATAAGAGAAGATAATCGTGATTGTGTGTTGCTGGGCTATTGCCATTTATCGGCCAATATCGAGACGCCTTTCTCAAATCAATATTTTCAACCATTGGGTGTCGCCGTCCGTCCAGCGCCAATAATATCAATATTACATAATGACAGCATCTTATTTCAGCAATATTTTATTTTACAGATTATTTTTTGCAACGAGTCGTCTTAAATATGATTCGTTTTTAATGAGGAAAGAAAAAAAACAAACCTAATTCAGTTGCGGCTTTAACATCAATATTATCAGTGCCAGTACCAATCCTAACAACAACTCGTAAAGCTTTAAATTTTTCCAAATCCTCTCGTTCCAATGTTATTGAATGCCACATAAGTGCTGCTACAGCTTCATTCAACACCTTAAAAAAATGAAAAAATTAAAAATGATATTATTTATATTCAATTCAATTATAAGCAGAACAAAATAAAAAAAAAAGAAAAAATCGAACTTTTTCATGTATTTCATGTGTTGATTGCGCATCACAAAAAGCAACTGTAGCAACATCTTTCAATATAGGCATTTCGATCGAGCAATCTCGTCCATCTAATAATGCTACAAGTGGCCTTGCATTAGCACCATTCGTTATACGACCACTCACTAAAAAAAATAAAATTGGATTAAGTGATAAAAATGATCAAAATTTGATAATTTAACAAAATAAAATGCACATTAAATAAAAAAGTTAAATTTATTGTTTCGTATTTAAAAGAAATATATTAATTAAACTTTAGACAGTCATGGAAGAAAGACGTTTAAGGAAATACGACAAGCATAGAAAAAAATGCAAATTCTTAAATTTTTAAAATTTTAAATTTTTAAATTTTTAAATTATCACAATTGTTAATCGCTAAAAAGAAAGAATCCTATTTCTTATATCATAAAAGAAATCGGATTACATCGCATTTAACAAATTTTCCACAAAAAAAGAAACCTTATTCCCTTTGAAAAAATCAAAAAGAAAAACAAAAAACCAACTTGTTAACAAATCGTTCACGAAACGTCGCCTCAAATCGTTTATATTTCTATTTAAAAAATTATTGCTCAAAATATGCAATGTCTTTGGCGTAGTTGTTGCTGATGACGATGGACTAAAAAAGCAACGCGGAGATTTATTTATTAATGACGATGATGATGAATCTGCAAAAAAATACGCTAATTAACTGAAAATATTTGTAATAAAAAAAAAGTAATAGCAATAATAAGTAAGTAAATATACCAACTTTTATCGCATCATCTAAAATTCATCTAAAATATTTCTTCATCTAACAACAAAAAAAGAGAAAAAGATCACACGAATGGGCGTTACAGCCAAATTAAGCCTCATGCATACATTTTTATCTTCTTTCTTTATAAAATATTTCGCCTTTTTTTAATAATTTTAAAATTAATAAATAATAAAAAACAAAATTTCAATCAATTTGTTTTTTTTTAAATCAAATTTCTTTTATTTTTCTTTTATAACCACGGAAAAAAATCACTGAAAAAATTTTCAAAATAAAGCAAATTTTAAAAATTAGAAATTTTTTCAAATGATAAAATTTATCCAACAACTATATTTTACTTACTATTAAATCATTCATAAATAAATAAAATTCCAACTTATAATTGATTTCTCATTAAATATTTTGAAAAAAATCGTATTATTGAAAAATCGTATCTATAAAAAAATATTTTCATTTCTTTATTTGATAAAAAATTAGATTAAAAATAAACAACTAAAATCATCATATTTCAGCTATAAAAATTAATTTTTTTGTAGTGGCACGAAAAATTGCAAGAGCAAAGCATTTGTAATATATTAACAAGCAATTTCTGCTATTTCATCTAAAATCTAAAGACGACTCTCTCAATATAAATAAATATATAAATGAATAGTAGTAGTAGTAGTAGCAAGCACATATAGCGTATATGAGTAGTAAAGTAGCGTGTATGCAATAGAGTGTGAGAAGAACGAAAATTAATACATTAAACTTCTACTATGGGAGCTCTTCATCGATTAATTTCGTAAATAAAAAATAAAACTTTTTTTAAAATAAAATAAAAAAAGAGATTTGATTAATAAAAATCTAAATAATTATATATATTATTTTTGCCATTTTAATATATATAATTTCAAAAAAAAGTACAAAAAAGAGAATTTTATACAATATATTATCGTCAGTGAATGAATGGATGAATGCTTTTATCTAATTCGGACGAATCTCGAAGGAAAAAAAAATTTTTTTTTTCAAAAAAAATCCCTTAAAACTTTTTGGATCATTAAAATTATATATATCAATATGTTTTTTTTTTCGATCATCGTGCAAATTATTAAAAGGAAAATACGCAAAAATATTGTAAGTCACCCTTAGATACTTTCAATAATTCAAGAAAAAAAAAAAACTAGTATGGAATTTTTGCTTCAATAAGAATGATTTTTTTAATATGAAAGAAAAATTGCAGTAATATACCTTTTCCCGCAGAAAAAACCAGTTCCACGCACTCATTTCCCTCCTCTTCTACGAAAGTCAAAAAGATAAAGATGTCATTTTCAATTAAGCTTATGTCTATATATATATATATATATATATATAATTTTTCAAAAAAAAAAATTAAGAAAATAATTAAGAATTAAATTAAATAAAATTAAGAAAATAAAAGAAAATTAAGAAAAGCAAACCGTTAAGGCCAGATTTGCAAGTGGCGAGAAAATCAGCGGTAACAGCAGCCGATTTAGTACGTTTTATCGAGCTATTCGTTGTCGATGATGTTGATGACGACGGTGTTGTCGACGAATTTGGAGTTGATCGCGAACTTTTTGAATTTAAGCCTGCTGTTCGACGCCGCTCCGAATTTTTCGTCTCCTTTGGTGGCAATTCTATTGATATTGGTGGATCAAGCTGCAAAAATTTTAATGTGCAAAAATTTCACTTTTTTTTTCAAACTGGTTGATTTTTAAATTATTCAAATTCTTGCTGGATATCAAAACAGATTATGAAGATATCGAAGCAAGACGGAATATTAATAATACAGTTAACTATTCATTTTACAAACTGCTCACTAAATCTAAGCTAAATCGTTTTTTATCATATGATTCTTGAAAAAATGACAAACCTGAGGGTCAGGAACGGGAATATCGCCTTCTTTTTTTTCACCGCCTTCAAAATGCGCTGAACATATACGTAACTGCAATTTTTACAGTTTTTTATTTGAAAAATAAAAACATGTAAATAAAAATAAAAATAAAAAAAATATTTCTCATTTTTTTTACTTCGATTCATTACCTGAAAAAAAATAATATGGAAAAAGTTCCTTTGAGAAGAAACCCATCTAGAATTTTTAATAGATGGCCAAGAAAAAAGAATATTAACCTTTAACCTAACTTATCAACGAAAAAATTCTAAATGAAAAAATTAGGCATTCCAGATGTTTAAGTAATTTAAAACAAAAAAAAAATACTTGTCCACATTCATTGTTAAGTAAATTGGTTGAAATTATTCGAAAACTCTAAATGGCAACAGCAAAAAGGAAAAATTTTAAAATTACTATAATAAACTAGTAATATATAATAATAGCATTACAAATAGTTCATTATATGAATAAATTTAATAAAATGATGATTACCGTTGAATTGAAAATATTCTCATATTTTCCACACACCAACAATAAATATTTCAAATAATTTTATTTCGAAAATTCGAAATTTTTTAAAGAAAAATTCATTTATTACATTATCTAATAATAATAATAATAATAATAATAATAAATTAATTCAAATGCAATCAATTTAATAAAATCAATATTTTACAGCAAATTTCTATATTTTTCTTATGGTATTAAAAAAACAATCGAAAATAAAAAAAAATATTTAAAATGATAAATCAATAGTGATTTTAAGAAGAAAAAACGTAATGAATCTATTTTTGAATGAAATCAAAATTGTGGATTTAACAATAAACTTATATGAAAATTAATTATAATAAAAAATATTAGATTCACTTAGCTGAAATTTAAAAGAATAAGGACGCTTTTAATCCCTCTTAAAAATATAGAAATCAACAATTATTTAAAAGTTGAAATTAAAAAGATTTCCATTACTTTATGGGAAAAAATTTGAAAAAAAGAATTTTGAAGAAAAAATCTATTTTAAAAGAATCTAAAATAAAATTTAGATTTTTAAATCCCTTAAATATCCCGAGAAAGGAATAAAGAAAATTAGTTTTGTTTGAAAAAAGACGGATTCAAGAAAATCTGATTTAATCAACGTATTGACAATATTAATATTAATGAATAGATAAAAAATTAAAAATTATAAAAGTAATAATTTTAAATATATATTCTTTTTTTTCTTTAAACAACAATTTGTAGTTAAACTTTGGTCCAGCCTCGTATACTGATTAGAACCATAAGAATTTTTGCTAGGAAGTTATTAGGCGATAAAAGCTCTCACCAACAACGTCTGAATTTTTTAAATATATAAACTGGCAATCAACTGTAAATGCCTAATCAAATTTTTTATCATTTTATAGATTCAACTAATTTTATACAAATTTTATAAAATAAAATTTGAAATTCCTAAATTTCAATTTAATTTTTTCCATTTTTTATTTATAAATAAATTAAGAGATTATAAACATGCATTCACACTCAAATGACTAAATCCAAAAAAAAGCATTAAAATATTATTATAAATTTTCAAAAACTATTAGAACTATTTTTGTATCATAAAAAAAAATAAAATTTAAATAATATAAATAAATCTTAGCTAAATCTTAACAAAAGAATAATCATGCTCATAATTTAAGGAATTTAAGGAATGCATTAGTTTCGAAAACTCGACTGGTACTGAAGACGATACATCTTTAGTTCTCGCAAGTATTCGATATTCTCGCGGAGGTGTACAATATTAAACTTAGGTTCAACCGGGAAAATGAGTGCTGTTGTTAGAAAAAAGAAAATATTTAGACAAATAATATTTTTCGAAATTTATTTTATAGCTTTTAACTAAATTTTTAAATCAAAACTTAATTACTTAATTATTGTTTTGTGAAAAAAATAAATTTATTAAATTGTTAAAATTTAAATACTGGAAAAGTTTACGGTATATATTAGTGGACTTATCAGCTATGAAGGGGAAATTAGATTTTTAGATAATCGATTTTTTCTCCTTTATTTTAAAAATCCAAAGAGATTTGTGTTGAAGTGAATGAAAAAAGGAAGATCATGAAATTAAGTTAAAAAAAGACAATTGAAATTTTTTTTCAGCAATTCTAATCGAGCAAAAATTTTCTCGATTGAAGAAATTACGTGCTAACTTGCTGCTTTGCTGTAATATCATCACCAATACAATACTTCCATCATACTTCCATCAATCTAAGATAAAATTCATTTGTTTGTCTTTTTATCCTCAATAAAAAAATTCTGTTGAAATTCAAATATATCCTAAATTTTTATCAAATATCCTATAAATAACGATAAATAAGAAGAAAAAACCCCTTTCTCACTCCTTATAGGTGTGGTGGAACATTCGGTCTCTCCATAGAGCTCTAGAAGAGTGAGGGCTGTGCGCAATATCTTAGTAGTTTCTAATAATAATAGTGCGCTCTTCTGGATAGTGATTCCAAATAATTTTATTATTTTCACTTTTTTTATTAATGTTCAGGAAACCTGCTGAAGCCATTTTTCTTATAGCAAAAAGTAGAGGTTATTTTAAAAGTTATTTTAATTATTTTAATAAAACATATAATTTATTATTTAAAATAGAGGTTATTAAAAGTTAAAAGTTATTTAAAAGTTAAAAATTATTTTAAAAAGTTATTAAAAGTTAAAAGTTAAAAGTTAAGGTTATTTTATTTATTTTAAAAAACCGCATAAAATTTTATGCGAATAATGCTGAGTAATCACCTTTATTTCTTTCTTAAATTAATTGAGCATATAGATATGGTGCGAGCACATACTTCAAATGATTAGGCATAATCATTGAGTGGCTGCTGCTTTATCCATTAAAGTTGGCCAATCTTTTCTTCCTCTTTTACATTACATACATACTTAAATATTTCCGAAATGCCTCATCACCATTTCATCACAATTGATTTTAGAACTAAAGCCTTCTGCTTTCACTATTAAATTCGCTTATAAACTAATTCAATCTTATTCAAAAATCTTTTATCAACCAAACATCAAAATTTATAACCAATCAACAATTTATATATTTTCTACATACCAATCATTATTACCTTAGTTGATTATTTGCCATTCATTCATTTTCACACAATAAAATTTTCTCAATTAAAAGTAAATTTAAAATTTTAAAATCTTTCGTAATTAATCTAAATATACAAATAATAAATTGGATAAATTATAAAATAAGAAAAAATTAAGAATTAGTCAAAGTAATTAAAAACTCATTTTTATATGTAAAAAACGGAAGATAAAAATAATTATTGAGAAAAATGTTTAATTATTTGTGAAAAAAAATTCATTTTCCATTTTCACCAATTTTACTTAACATAAAAAAAAAATAGAAAAGTTATGAAAGTAAATTGTAAATGTTTATAAAGCAAATAAAATTTTTTTTTCCACCAACAAAAAATCCAGTTTTTTAAATATCAAATAATATATCAAATAATTTTATTATTTTCACTTTTTTTATGAATGTTCAGAAATACGAAATTTAAACAGTATTCCTTAAATGATAATTATAATAATTTGTGATAATTATAATAAATCTTCCTGATCATTTTTTCTCTCCTTCATTAAATAAATGCATAGGAATGCACTTTTTTATATAGTTTTTTTTTAAAAAAGCGAATTAACTAACTTATATTATTAATGTAATACATAAAGTTATATACGTCAAATAACTTGTATAATTTGCTGCCTTTTTTTTGTTCGACTCACTTTTAAGAAATAAGAAATAAATCAAGTAAAATTACAATTAAATATATATTTCATAAGTAATTTCCGCTCCGTTAAATAATATATTTAAACCATATAAATATACAAAGTTTATAGGATTTCTAGAAAATTTCTTTGAACGCTTTACTTTTCCTTTTAATTTTCATAGGTTAAAAGAATAACAAATAATAATAAAATTAGGAAAACTTGAAGGATGAAAAATAAAAAAAGCATTATCCTCATTATCAATAAAGAATAAAAATAGGAAAAAGCGCGTTAGCAACATGCAACGTGATAATCGCACAATCATGCACTGATAAAACATTCAACGACATCATTTTCCAATAAAATCAAATGAAGCAACAAAGAAAGATTATTTCTGCTTCAATTACGCTAAAATAAAAAAAAAGGTGGTGGAAGGGAAGAAAAAATATTTTTACCTGACTAACAATAGTCTCCTCAGTTCGACCAATAGCAAGTAACCAACGCTGTCGCAATATTTGTGGTCTTTTAGGTATGCGATAGAAATGACGATTATCCTCTTGGCCACGATAACGCGAACGAAATTTACAGTTTGGAAAACCACAAGTTGTTGGCATTTATTGTCTAATAGCTTTGCTAGCTTTCGCACATAAAAAAAAAATGAAAGATAAGCAGCCAAAAAAAAGCTTAAAAAAAAGGAAATTTGGCGAAATAAAGAAGCATATAGGAGCGATTTACGCGTCGACAGGTTACCCATCATTCATGAAGATTTAAGCCAATCTAATGAAGCTTACTTCAACCTCTTTTTTTCCTAGACTCCTTATAAGTGGCAATTCTCTATTACAATACAGAATTATTTTACTGAACATGAAAAAACGTTTTTTATACGAATAACCGTATTGTTTTGAAAGTTTGAAAGTTGTGATAATTGTTGCTTCATCACTGACAGGAATTTTCTTTTCACAAAGCCACATTGAAGCAAGAAGCAGTGTTTCTATTTTCATCATATAAAAAACTGTGAAATAGCAACAAAAGAAAAAATTTCCTTAAGCTTAAAAAGCAACGTAGCAAATTGGCAAAAGACGCAATCAGTCTTTTTTTTTTTTGTAGAAGCAAATATTATGTATTTCGAAGATGAAAAAAACTTGCGATTTTTGCACATACAAATATTATCAGAAATGATGGAACTCAAATATCTAAAAGCAGAAATTTTAAGCAAATTTTTTTCTCATAATAATAAGTTTTTCTCAATTTTTTTCTTTCCCTTTGAAATTTCAACTAAATAAATTTTACTATGAAATTTAAAGAGTTTTTTTTTAACAAACTAATAATAGAACAAATCCTTTAGTACCTACTGATTTAGAATTTAGAATTTAAAATCAGTACAAATGAATAAAATTAGATAATCGAATTTTAGATAATTCGTAGTTCAATTTTAAATATCGCAACATATCGCAAGATAGATAGCAAAATTATAACACCACCATCACCATCTTTTTTATCAGTTAAATTCTCTACTAATGTAGTTTTCAAATATATGTATTATATAAAATATTCTGCATGTGATCTATGTATGGCACGAAACCTATAGAACGTAGAAATCAGAGCTCCAAACAGAGAACGATCGATATCCGTCTAAGTCATCAAACTTATCTATGAACCTGTTAGAAATATACCGTTATAATTTAATCTTTCACAAAAAACTGTAAATTTGAATGAATAAAAAAAAAAAAATAGAGAATGAGATAAAACGAACAAAGGGTGTTGGATTAAAGGAGAAAATAGCACCAAAAAAAAGATTATAACGCAGGAGCCTTAAAACTTCCATCATTATTCCATCCCTATGTCTGTTTCATTTTTTGGTTATAAAAAAGTACTAAAAATAAATATCTTTTTCAGCTGTTGCTAAGAAATTTTAACCATAATTTGAAATTAAACTTATTAACAATAGTCCATTAATTGACTCATTTGCTCGTTTGGAATTCATGCTTAATTTCAGCATTTCGCTAAAAATTTAAATCCTAATTAACACTCAATTTGAAAATTAAAAAATGCAAAAAGTGTAAAATAATTAACAGCGATACTAACTAATATATAAAAAATAAAATAAATGAAGAAAATAAGTTAAACAAAAATGGTGATAGCTTGACTTTAAAAAAGAGGAAATATGAACTATTGAATGATTAAATAATAGTTAAATGATGACTGACGACTGATTAACTAACTGACTGACTGACTGGCTCTATTCCTAGCATCATCAGCATTTATAAAGATTGAGGGCTATTATTCACATCAAGATTGTCTAAGAGAGGCATAATGGTATGATTACAAATATAATGATGAGGATATTGATGACGCTAAAGATGGATAAGCTGAACAATAATAATAATAATAAATAAACCTTTTTACACTGTTATCATATCATAATTGTGATCATAAAAAAAAATTCTTTAATAGTATACTGCATTAACATAAAAATTCATCAAAGGTAATAGTTAACTTCAAAGGAAATGAAAGGAACAACTGGCAATATCTTTTTTTTGTTCAACTGGTAGATTACTGGTATCACTAATAATATCCATAAAAAAGTAACCAATCTTTTTTATATTATTTGCCAATAATACAAAAAAGCAAATAAATGAATGGGTTAATTTCGCTGGCTTTTACTATTTTTAAAAATCTTTACTAAGAAGATATTTGGCGATAGAAGTACAAACAAGTTGACAGCATCACTATCAGATTTTATTGATAATAAGTTCACTCCTATTCATGAATTCGAACCTTGCCTTTCTTAACACGACAATCTGAATCACTTGGCGTTATCCTCTCCCTAATATTATATTTTAAAAACTCTTATCAATATCAACGCTACCACATGAAATTTTTCTTCTTCATCATCACTTTTACACCTTTTTAATGAGAATTCTTTCTCTCTAAGAAAATCAAAATCACCATAGAAACTAATACTTCTCACTTCACACCCATAACAACAAATTAATTATTAAAACAAAAAGAAAAAAAATGTAGAAGATGACGAAGAGGACAATGAGCAAATGATATGATCGTCAAATAAAAATCCTGCTTTTATCTCCGCTCTTTTTTTTCTAAAAGAACCATTCAGGCGATTTCATCAATTAAGTCAGCTAAATACAGAATCAACCGATCGACCCAACCACCTTGCCCACTTCCCTTCATCATCTTTTTCTCATTGTCGTCATCATCATCATCGTTTCCATCACTTGTCACGGATTGAATTACCTTGAAGTGCTTTCAACTAACATTACTTTCTGCTATTATTATTATCATTATTTTTAAAAAATTATTTTTGGAACTATAATCACCATAATTTTACTGATTTTACATAATAAAACAAAAGAACGATACAACTGAATAAAATTACTAATTATTTTTAACTGGTCTCGTAAACGGAAGAATAATAATTTTACTACCATTTTATCTTATATATTATATTATAGGATTTCTGAATATCGCTTATCACACCGGTTATCGCTAAAAACTCATGAATTCCAAAAAAAGAACAACTAACAATTTGTAGAAATCAGGGTTAATACTAACTATTTTCTCTTTCCAAATGGTAAATTTTAGAAAATAGAAGAAACCAAAAAGTAAAAAATGGTACCCACATAGTAATAGTAATAATAGTAATAAAGTATTCATGCAATTTGCTGTTGTCGCTACTGTCGTCATTAGTAAGTCAGCCTTAAATGCATTTAAAATCCTCATCGATATCTTCTCCTCTTATAAAAATCGTAAAATCGTTTTTTCTTTCTTTTTCCTATTTTAATAAGACCAATTAGCTCAATCCTCATTGGTAAATCGCCAACTTCTTTTTTTTCTTTTTTTAAAATCATCATTATCATAATTATCACCATTATTATTACTTATTATTATAATATATATATATATAATATATATACTTATGGTTTCGTCCAATCGCCATCACTATCGTTATTCATATTCATATTACTCAAACTCTCATACATTTACACATACATATATATACACACACACAATAATACTTCCAATTTATTTATTTCTCTCACCTCTTAAGTAATATAATTCTTTAACTAATCAAGCGCAGAGCAGCAACACAGCCAGCACCGACCCACCACATCCACATTCCTTTATATTTCTTGTTGTGCTCCTCCTCAATCAATCCTCTTAAACACTATTAACTAACTAACTAACTCTACCTACCACCAATCTTTGTTATTACCAACATCGTCACCATTCACTTATTGCTTTTACGACTCCAATCGTTACCAATCGTCGTCGTCGTTAGCCATGCAAGTGGCAGTGGCAGTGGCAGTATTATTTAATAGACGAGTCAATCAAGCATATCAAAATCGGAAAACCATTTCCAATGTTATCACTTTAATAAATAATGAAAGATTAAAGTACTATTGGGATTTGACAGATAAATTGTATTATTACTTGCATAGCACCAAATATTCAAGAAACCTCTATAATAATAACACAAAAGGACAATATGATTATTTCACTTTTTTTGGCATCATCTAACCTTAAAAAATTATTTCAACTACTTGCACATACTTGCATATATTTACTTTTTAAATACAAAAAAAAACACTTTCTCATTCCGTAAGTAGTAATGATCCTTCTCAATCTTGTGTTCTCTATTAAACATCTGAAGGAATGAAGGTTCCGAACTTTTCCAGTTTAGGAGTAACAGTTCTTCTAAGTGCTCCAATTATCACTGGAATTACTTTGGCCTTCATTTTCCATGTATACATATATATATATATTTTAAAAGTATCATTAATCAATCTAACTGTATATTATTTAAATGAATCCTTTCAAAAATTTCGTTCAAAATCTCTTTTCACAGCAATCATTCAATCATTTCATTCAACTGGAAGACGAAATAAGAAAAAAAAATGAAACACTAACCTTTCAATCAACAACCTATATTTCCTCATCATCACCATTCAAAAAATTATCTTTTCCAAAAAAAATTATTCTTTTCATCAACTATCACCTATCGTCTATTCATATAAATCACACTAATTCTATCGTAATATATTTTAAAATTTTAAATGAAAAATTAGAAATTAATAAAAAGTGCAGATGTTTTCAATTAAAAAAAAATCAATGCCTAATATTCGCTAATTTATTATTCGCTAAAGAAAATTAAAGATTATTCAAAAAAAGCGATTGAAAAATGGTGTAACGAGAAGGAATAAAAAATGAAAATGGAGAAGAGGAGAAGAAAAATCGAGGGAATCTATTAAATATTATTTATAAAAAATTAATAAAAAAGAAAAAGAGACCACTCTTAAGTCTAAAATTTTAATCTCATCTACTTCAGCCAAATTTAATTTTTATTCCTTTCGCAATATAATCGCGAATCATTTTTCGCATTTAACCATCCAAATATCTTTTCCATTCATTCATCGAAACTTCTGAAATATTCAATGAAGCAAATTCGCGAAAAAAAGCACGAAAGCAATCAAGCAAACAAAGCACAAAATATATCATCATTTGGTTTCTCTCTTTATATTTCTCATCTTCGATCATATTATATAACTATTATTATTGAAAAGAACAGAATAAGCTTACTTACTTACCTATCTACTTACTTATCTAATCTACTAATATTAGTTAAATTTTCTTAAAAACCAAATCAACAACTCCTCTATTCATCACCTCACACGCTTTCGCTCATTTTTAAAACCATATTAAAATCAAATAAATCAGAGCTTTTTAACTAAAACTAAATGCACAATTAGATTTGTCGATTTCTTTTAATGCTAGTGATATTATTAAAAACGACGACGACGACGACAGCAACGATAACTACTATTATTACTATTACTAGTACTATTTTTACTAGTGCTACTTTTGCTGCACAACTACTGCTATTCATCAATTACTTATTCTGTCAATTTACTTCTCCTATTTCTTTTTCACTTATTTACTACAATCCATGTATGTTAGGCAAGATGAGTTAAATTTAAAGTCAACCAAGCTAAAAAGTCGAATCAAGTCAAAATAAGCATTCACTCAATCGCTCACAAAGCCAATTATATGTGACACTTCCTTCCCCTCCTTTCCATCTTTTATATCAATACCAATAAGCCAACAACGAATTATCATTGCCTAAGGCTAATTTGCACCACTCACATCCAATCAAAACTACTTTCTTCTCTTTCCTTTTTCCTATACCAACAAAAAAAAAATGTAAAAATCGAATAAAAACCTTTTTTTAATTTATTTACTTACTTTCTCCCAAGAATTCTTTATTCTTTCTCTTTTTTTTTCTTCAATACTTTTAACAATAATAAAAATTTTGCTATTCAATTCAGTAAGTAATAAAAATCAAACGATAAATTAATTAATCAGCAGAGGAAAAGGACGAGCGAAATGAAGGAGGGGGGCAACACATTTTTTCATTTATTCAACTAAAAACATTTACTATTTTTGTCTTTACCAAAAATTTCATTCCTTTTATTCTGAAAAAGCTATAAAATTATTTTTTAATTTTTCAAAGAATCTTCATTTCAAATTATGCAACAATGTATCATCGAGAAATATCCTAAAAAAAAGAAATTTCAAATCATCCAATTCATTCAGCGATAAATTCATGAGGCAATAAAGTTGTCAGCTAATTTGCAGATTATTTATCATTATTTATTTGCAGATTATTTATCATTATTTACCATTACTATTGAAAATGTTTCATAAACTATTTCATAAAGATCGATGAAGATGATGACGATCATATGATAAAAAGATAATTCATTTGTGCAATTATATATCATATCGAACCACAATAAGAAACATATTAACTTCGTTTTTTTTTTTATAATTTCTTTATAATTCATACCATACCATATGTCTCTCACCAGGTAATCGACAAAAACTTTACTTTTTTTTCTATAAAAATGAGATGGAATTTTGAAAGTGTAGAAAATTCTAATATATTTTTAAGAATTTGAGAAAAATTCATAATGACATCTCATATCTCATCTCATACATCTTATATCATATAAGTTCTTTCTGTTATCAATTATAATAAAAAAAAAAAAAAATCCATTTAAAATAATAATCCAATCTTCTAATAAAAAAGAAAAATATGTCAATAATTTAATCACATCACTGAAGAGAGAAATTTTCAATGATGAAAGATATTTCTAAAAGAAATTAATCTCCAAATCAATCAAAAGATAACTTATCTTCAATAAGGGAAATAAAATGCAAATTAAACCAGCTTTATCTTTATATTTTGTAGCCAAAAAAATAATATAAAATTCCACTATTCCACTAAATCGAAAATAAATATTAGCGAAAAACAAAAGAAAAAAAAACAAACGCTATATGGTCATCATGCTTCATTTTTTACAAATGTACTTCTCACATGCAGTGTACATTATGCACATTACCTAACAATTTTTAAATGTAAACAATCGCAATTTAAGAAATTTCAATAAAAGTGCAAAACAGTAGTGAAAATAATCATGCAAATCAATTGGATAAATATTTAGTGCCAAGTGAAACTAAATAAAAACAGAAAAATAAAGCCTTTAATTTACTGAAAATCGAAAAAAATCGATAATTAAAAAGATTTCTTCGAAAACTATCCAATAATTCTTAATCGAATCTTTCGATTGGCTTGTTAGATAAGCCTGAGTTACCAGGATTTTTTAAAAAATTACTCTGGCAAGCAAAATCCCAATATTGCAGCTCCAATATGGCAGTAATAGCCAATTGAGCCATTTTACCACAATTAATGAACTGTATAGTATTGTAAAATTGATTTATATATATTTTAGCTAAATGAACTATAATTTTCAACGATTATTCAATAAACAATTATTTCTCTTTAACCTAGGATTTTTGAAAATTTTAAAATATAAAAAAACTTACATAGAAAGAAAGTGGTGGAAATATAACAAATGATTTGCCAAATGAAACTGTTGTTATTAGTCTGCAAAGAAAAGAAACGAATTACTGAAAAGCTACTCAAAAATAATCGACAAATGGAAAAAACATAAAATTAAAAAAGCTATTAAAGAATAAATATTACGAATTTAAAATGCATTTAATTAAAAAATTAGAAAATAAAAAATGACGCAAACGAAACAAATAGTAAGAAAATAAATTATTATTTAAATAAATGTTTCAATCAAACAGGAAGACAAAAAAGACGATTCACTATTAACAATTATCAAAATTAATTCAAAATAAGAAAATATCCGGCTTATAAAAACAATGCATTTAACATGATATAAAAAGTGAAATGACATTATCGAGGCTAAATTCTAGGTAAAAATCAACATATAAAACATCTATAGTAGCCATATATGCCCATAAGAAATTTCGTTTCAATTTATATAATTTCCGATCTTGGAACTTTTCATTTTAAAAAAAATATAAAAAAAAAATTTTAAGATGCTTATTAACAAATCCCTTATAAATGACCATCTAAGTTTCAATGCCATATTAAAAACAGTAATAAGAATGATCTCTTTTTGCCATCACAGTGGAATAATATGGCTAAAAAAATGCTAAACAATTACGAGAGTGCTCGTTGACCTTCACAAACGGGAACTATTGATTTGAGTAAAAATCCGAATATATCAGATACCATCTGGTATATCGACAGGTGGCCGACATCCTTCACTGTCTTTCTTATGATTTGATAGAGAAAAAAGTGATGGAAAATCTCGCAAAATTGGTATAAAATATATAATAGTGGTGTAAATAGTGTATTAAATATCATTTATTCGATCAAAAGAAAAATCTCTTGAAAAAAAATATTGGTACTTTAAAAGATTAATAATGATAAAATAGCACTAATACAATACAAATAAGTGACAGAGAAATTATAAGGAAAAGGAAAGGAAAAGGCACTAAAAAACAAGTTAGAAAAGTGAGGAAAAACCGAGCGAAAAAATTTCCAATGGGAACTCTCAATCTCTGTTGTACCTTCCTAATTTTTTCTGCTCTTTCTTAATGTAAAAAACAAACGTATAAAAATAAGTGGTTACATTTGAGCAAAAATAAATTCCTTTGAAAGTGGTCTAATGAAAGCGTAAAAAAATTAGATAATAAAAACGGAAAAATTTTGCAAGTTTTAAAAATATATAAGAAAATAAAATATAAGAAAATATAAGAAAATAATATAAAAAAAATATAAGAAAATAAAAATAAAAAGAAGCAAAGCATAGGACTATCGCAATCATTGACCTTGATAAAGCACCCACATAAACATATAAAATACCAGCAACAATCGATATACAGGAAAACAGCCACCTAGCAAATTACCCACAAACAGCAAACTCCATTTTAATATATTTAACAATCCCTGACCTGCTTGCCGACATCGACTCTCTCTCAGCCATCTGGAGATAATATCAGGATAGCAAATTTCGATAACACGACTCACTACCAAAAAAAACCCACCAGCAACCACCCCCACCCACCTCATCGTCACGAACTCCAAAAAAAATCTGGAAAAAATGACGTTGAAGTAAGCAAAGCATCCGTGCGCCAAAAAACCTGAAGCCCTGATTCAGGAAATATTCAAAAATTAAAAATTTAGCAGCTAAATATCAGAGTTATAATCGCGCAATATCTGATTCGCTGCTGGCTTAAGGACTATGCTTAAATAAATCATATAGAATTGGAAATAGGACTCGGCTTTGGCCTAAATCCTTGCAAGCCTAATAATCCTTAAAAAAAGATAGGGTTATGAGAAATTCTTCTATTATGTTAAATCAAATTAGAAAATTTAATTTAAAATTTTTTAAATTTTTTTTTCATAAATTTCATAAAATTTCTTACAAATTTAACGCTAAAATAAATAGAAAAATTGAAAATCTAAGGAATGAAAAAAAAAAAACGAGAATTACTGATTTACTGATTTGACCTTTCGGGTCAAATAAATGAATTTATGTTGAAAAATTAAGAAAAAAAATTAGAAGTATTTAAAAATTTATATTGTATTTTCAATAATTAAAATATTTAAATATTTATTATTTTTTCACTTATTTATTCACTTAACGACGATTTTAGGCCAGGTAACCATGGTTTTTGCACGAAAATTTTCTCATTATTTAAATCGATTTTCTTTTAAATAATTTATTTTAATAATTTATTTTTCAATAATAATAATTTTAATTATTTTTTCGTTAAAATTTTATATTTTTGATAATTTGAATGGAATTTTAATTATTTAAAACAATTGTTTTATATTAAAAATTATTTTATTCCAGTTTTTTAAAATTATAAAATTTATTTTGAATTCTATTTCTAATTTAAATTTTTTAAATCTATAAAAATCTATAAAATTAGTTTTAAATAAGTTTTAAACTTTAAATGAATAAATAAAATTACAAATTTAACATAAAAAAACATAAAATAAACTAAAAATTATTTATGCGATATGAAAATTATTTTTTGAAATATAAAAAATAATTTAAATGGTATTTTAATATTTTAACTCATTAAAAATATAATTTCAAAAAAAAAAAATTTCAAATATATAAGGAAAATATTTTTGGAAAAATATTTGATGAAAAAGTTGAAGGGTTGAAAAAAAGAAACAGAGAATATAAGACTTATCTATTATATTATCATTGATGGCTTTGGCGAATTGCTGATAAAAGAGAATTTCTGATAAGAGAATATGAGAATTATCAAGATTTACTGGTATGAACATGGTTGATTATTATGGTTATAGTGAAAAATGATTGGGCAATATTACCATAAAGAATTGCGCCAATCTGCTAGTTAATTGTAAAGTTCATTTATTTAAAGATTATCAGTAAAATCATCAGCATTTACCAATGAATTTACGAAGGATTACTAAATAGTTTAGGTAAAATGTCGTATATATATAGATCGTTAGAAGCCAAGTGAAGAAATTTGCGAATTCTACTATTTTATCATTTAATGATAACAAATTTAGCGATAATTTAGTAATATTTTTCAATTATTTTATTTATTTATTGATGGATTCTGGTTCTTTTTTCGAAGATCGCTCACCATTTCTATTTCGGCTTATTCCGCTGATATGTGAGGCCAAATAAATTGCGCGAGGATGCTATTTGGCTATTTGGCAATCGAAATACGATTGATTTAGGTTCACTCATGCTGATAGCAAAATTTGCAATATTTGCAGCTTTGACCTGAATTCAACAACGCACTAAGCTTCTTTTATTCTACGCTTGGTTATCTCTATTATTCTATTATTATTAAAAATATCGCCTAACGTTACAAAATTTAAATTTATTTAACAATTCAAATCGAGAATTTCTTTGTAAAAAATTGAAATTTTATAAAAAAAAAAAAAATACGATGAATGGCAATGAAAAAAATATAGCAAAAGTGATTCTTCTTGGTAATTTTGCATATTCAAATTTAAAAAAATTTTATTTGAATTCAAATTTTAATTTAATATTTAAATTTAATAATTTAAATTTTTTTAAAAGTTTACCTTTCTTTATTATTTAAAAATTATCATACAATATTTATATAATTTTTTTCGTCTTTTTTATTATTTATTTCCTTGTTTTACTGCAACAAAAAAAAATTTTTTTTATTTTTAATGAAATAAATATTTTAAAAAGTCGTTTTTAGGTGATAAAAGAGTTGGAAAAACTACAATTGCAAAAATATTTACTGGTAAATATAACTTTACAACAAAAGACTATGAAATGGTTTCAATTACATAAATTAAACTAAAAAAATTTGAAAAAAAAATAGCGAAAAATTATTTAAAATGAAAATATTTCAAAGTACATTTTGGTATTTGATGTTGATTATTGTTGATTTTTTTTTCATTGAAAATGACAATTCAATTAAAATTTAAAATTTGATTTTAAATATTTTATTTGAAAAAAAAATTATTAAATATTTTTTTAACTTTTAAATAAAAATAAAAAATAAAAACAAAGTTTTTTTTGCTTTTTATTTATAAAAATAAAATTTTTTTATAGACACAAGGCATCGATTTGTTTGAAAAAACAATATTAATCGATGGTACTTCGGTGAATTTATTAGTGATCGATACAAGCGGTCATAATTTATATGATTGGCTTATTAAAGAAATATATGATGATAAATTACATGTGATTTTATGCTTCGATATGACAAATAAAGAAAGTTTTGATCGAATCGAGAAAATTATTAAGGAATTTTCAATTAAAAAAGGTGGAAATTTATTATTTTTATTATTGATATAATTTTTTTTAAAATAAAAATTAGAAAAAAAGAAAAAAACTTGGCTTTTTCAAATTTTTGGACGAATCTTAGCAATTGATCGACTTTAGCCTAGCAAAATTGCATATTAATTGAAAATTTTAATATTTCCTTTGAATTATGAAACGATTTTAATTTACCAAAAATTTTAATATTTTTTTTTTTTTTTAACGATCTGATCATAGATCATAATTTGTAATTGTAATCATAATTTTTCTTTTTTTTTTTTTTAAACTAGGATATAGAATTTATTACAATAAAAAAAAAAATTTTCATTACCTATACGTATACGATTATTATATAACTTTGCTGATGTTTATAAAAAATTTTACCAATGATTGCGCCAACAACTGTTGGTAATTCGAAACCCGCATTTGGTATCATAAGACAGCTGTGGCTTAGCGTAATTCGAAATTTTTCTTGGGAATATTTTCAGGAAATTGGTTCTAAGATTTTAGAGTAATAATAATTAATATATTTCAATAAATACTAAAATGAGGGATTTACCATTTTGGAAAAAAAGAAAGAAATATCATAAAATATTACAAATATTATAAAATTCTTTTCGGTAGCTCAAAATGTATATTATATATCAATAAATTTTTAGTATTTTTAATAATTTTATTTGTAAAATTATTGAATATTATAAAATTCGATAGCTTAAAATATATATTTTATATAATATTTATATATCGTTTTTTATTTGTCAATAAATTTTTATTAATTTTTTTAATAAAATTCTTAAAATATTGAAGTGGATTTCTTACATAATTTTTGTTATACAAAAAAGTTAGGACGTGAGTTATTGCTCAATTCGAAACGCGAATGCTGAGGTTCTATTCACTGCAAGAGCAAACCTATCGAAAGATCCAGATAAAGCTGACGATTCGCCTGTACTTCTATTGCCAAATGGCTTCTGTGGCATATTTGTTTAGAGTGACAAGCGAAGCGAGCCTAACAAGTTAAGGCTCATAAAAAAGCAAATTATACAAAAATGCAACATAAAAATTATTTCTGCAATTTTCAATTATTCACTGTTTTCTTTCTTTTAGATACTTATAATTATTGCAAAATATAGGCTATTGAGAATAGGCGATTTCTATTTGCAAATGACTAGATGGTTCTATTTTGGTTCCATTCCAGTAATCAGCGGCCTAAGCAAAATGAGAAATGCTCTTTAATGCGCTTGTTAGAATAGCTTAGCGGCCATTGTTGCTCTTAGCGGCCTTATGTTTTTAGAACTCATATGCTGATTTTCTATTCCCCGTAGGATTAAACCTATCTTTCGAAAATTCGGGTGATATCCATTCATTCTTCTGTCGACTCTTAAGCGGCTTTTCTTGGCAGAAATTTTGTCTATAGCGGAGCAAATCCATTCAGAAATAGTGCGGACTTTTAGAAAAATCAAAAATCTATTAATGCTTTTTAATCCCTCTCAAATTCTAAAAAAAATATTTAAAACTTTTGTTTATAATAATTTTTAAAAACAAAATAATTGAATTAAAACCAGATTTATGCAAAAATTTATCGTTCAACAACTAAATTTAATTCCTTTTTATTTTTTTAAATTAGGAAAATAATTTTTGATTTGAATTTTAATAAATTAGCTTCAATTAGCGACTAATTTGATTCGATTTCTCGAATTAATATAAAATTATAACTAAAAAAATTGATATATAAATCAATATAAAATTAATATAAAAATCTGCCAATTAAAAGAAGAAAAATAAAAAAACCTATAGGAAAATTATGAAAAGAGATAAATTTAAGGCGAATATCTTAATTAATTGACTAATAAATTTAATCGTTAAAAAAATTTGCAATTCTGCAAATTCTTTTATAATTTTTACAATATTTTTGCAAATTCTTAAAAAATCTTTTAATAAAAACTACTAAATTATTTTATATAAATAATTTTCAGGTCTTCTATTAGGCTGTAAATCTGATCAAATAAATCGACAAATGATTCCACAAAATTTGATCGAAACATTTGCCGAAAGAAATAATTTAATTTTTAATAAAACTTCAACGGTTTTTTGAAAATTTTTCTACTTCCATTACAAATAAAATTAATTTTTAAGATATGAGAAACTAAAAATTATTAATATTAATACTATAAATATTAATATTTATTAAAATTTCTTTTTATAATTTTTCATCATCCATAAATTTAAATTAAATAATTACTTTAAGTTAAAAAAATAAATAGATGGTTCGCATTAACCATTTTCTGGTTAGACTCATTTCATTGACTATTAATATGCTATAATCTTGCCAGGGCGAAACACTTAGAAATAGGAAATATAAGTGGAAGCGGAAGTATTATCAGGAATTTTTAATGACAGGTTCAGCGCTATTAAGGGTATAAGCTGAAAGAAGTGGGTTGCTTGAAATGATATTTTAGACAACAACCAATGGTTATCAGCAAGAGCTCATGCAAGCGGCTTATCTTAATATTCAGCTATACTCATGGTTCCTATAGTGAAAAAAAATGCATTATCAAATATTGAATATTTTCTTTATCATAAGTTTTCCACAAGGTAACAAAAATTTAAGGCGATATTTTCTAATAGAACTTGAGGCATATTTGAAAATAACCTACTGAAAACGTACTGATGGATTATTTCCAGGAACCGTTCGATGATCTTAAAATGCGGCCAATAATAACATAAATATTTAATCACTAGAAAAGCGGGCTAATTGTCATCATAAAAAATTTAATAATAACAATAATACTAATAATAAATGATACAAAATAGAAATAGAAATAAAAAGGGAAACAATATTAGGATTTTTAGATGATAATTTTTATGTATTTCCTTTATAATATTTTAAATGAAAAATATATAGATTCTTTAAAATTAAAATGAAATTTAAAATTTATTTTTTGAATTTTTTGCAGAAAATGACTACAATTGATATGGAGGAAATATTTCGAATCGCTATCAAACTTTAAAAATATTCGTAATTGTAAAAAGCCGATTTGCCCATTTTATCATTAATCATCTCATATTTGCGAATGAAAATGATCAAAGATTTTTTGGTCGAATAAGATTTTTCATTGTTTTATTCTCATTGGGATTTTAAATAGATGGATTTATGCATTAGATTTGCCAAAATTATATCTACTGTAAGCATTGTTTAGCTAAGTGATTGTATTTCTTATAAGTTTGTTTCAACGACTAAATTCAATTAATATTTTTTAAAAGATATATTTTAAGAATTAAAAAAAATATTGAGAGCATTACATGAAAAGCTTTCATGACAAATATTATAAAAATACAACTTATAATCTATAAATTGAAAAAAATTTCAAACAATTAAAAAAAAATAGCGAATAGCGAAAAATAGCGAAACTTAAATGGAAAAAAAATTTTAAAAATATCACCCGTTATCGCAAAGAATTGAGGTTTATTTAATAAAATTAATAGAAAATACGATAATATTTAAATAATTTGCAATATTATTATTATTAACAATTTTAAATAAATTTTTTATTTTTATATTCAATAATTATCGTGAAAAGTGATTTTTTTAAAAGTGAAGAATATCAATATTTGAGAAAAAATTTTCATTTTGGTGCAAAAAAAGTGGTCCAAAGCACCATTTGAGCAAATTAAGACCAGTAAAAAGTCGAATTTTATCGTTTTTTTGATGATCTCCTAAAATATAAAAATTATAAATAAATTATTTCAATTTGAATAAATTGAATAATAAAAATTTTTTTATGATCTATTGAGAAATAATAGAAAATTTTGAATTTTGAACTGAACCTTGCTTCAAGTATATATCGATGCATTACACCAAAAATATCATCTAAGCCTTCACCAGTAATAGCACAACATGGCAATATATGGCTTAATATTTTACTAGTAAATTCTGATATTATAAGTTGTTGAATATCATTACGCGAATGAGCATCAGGTAAATCTTGTTTATTCGCTAATAAAATTATAGGCACATTTCGTGGAAAATCAGGCATTTGTACCAAATTCGCAAATTCGATACGTGCTTCTTCAAATCTAATAAATATTTCTTTAATATGGAATTATTATATTTTCCTTAATATTTTTTCAAAAAAAACACCTTCGAAAAGATGAAAACTAAATGATATAATACGGCCTAATAAGCCAATAAGGAAGCATTTTTTTCCAATATGTTTATAACCGAGAAAATCCGAGGAAAAAAATAAATTTCTTAGAAAATATTTGTTAATATGGAAAATGCATTTAAAATGATATTCCGATAGAAAAATATTTCATTGTTGTAAAAAAATAATTTCTGGTTTGAAGTCATAATTTCTATAAATTTATTTATTTTCCTTCCTGTTTTCTCGAAAAATTCACACTTTCATGTATACGTAAAGGAAAACTGATAGAGTTTTTCAATATGTAATCAGTAATTTTAAAAGAGTTGTAGATAGCCAAATGAGCATTTTTAACCTTTCATGATCACTAGAATCCACTACGAAGATAACAGCATCTGCTTGTCGTATATATGTCCTCCATAGTGGTCGTAATTTTTCTTGTCCACCTATATCCCAGATTGTAAATGTCAGCCCTTTTGCTGAACCAGATGATGGTCGAAACTGCAATTCATTAATCATTTATTCATTAATTATAATAAATTATTTATTTAAATACTGAATCTTTTTATAAAAATTTAGAATTTCATGTATTTCCAACAATTTATGAACATAAAATAAATATGGATTATGAGAGAAAAAAATCTCCACAAAACTTTAAAATACTAAAATTAATAAAAATGAAAATTTATTGCAATAGCGATAGGACATTTTTAGTGAATAATTGCGAATTTATAAAAAATAAAAATAAAAAAGAAAAAAAAATAAAATTTGTGGTAAATTTGAAAAAGAAAATATTGAATGAAATAATTTCCAAAAATATTGAAAACTGATATATTTGTTAATTTTCTATTTTACGAATGAATTTTAGCGAGAAAACCTTTTCGTATTTCTACTACTATTAAAATATTTCCTCGATAATTTTCTTTTTCTAATAAGCATTCATTTTCTTTTTTGCGCTCAATCCACTATCTTATCGGATCAAATAAATTTTATATCATTTGATAAATGATAAGAGAGGCGCTAGCCTCATTTTGAAAGTTTGAAAGTTAAGACAAATTTTGTAAGCTAAGTTTATCCTTGCGCGGAGGAGAACCCCAATGACGGTGGTTAGAAATGAGAATAACAACGCACTGAGCCATTCCATCATTATTATTATAATAACAATTTAAGTGCAGAAAAAAAAAAAACTGGAATGATAGAGCAAATTTCGTGAACAACAAAATGAATGAATGACCCTGAAGAGGGAAATCACTTTCCATAAACCTTAATAAAATCGAAAAAAAGGAAAGGGTAAATTATTTTTTTTTAAATGAAAAAAGGATTAGTACAAAATCATTCATAAATATAATAAAAGAAAAAAAAAATGGATAAAATTAATCAAATCCATTGATAACACTATATTTCAAAAAATTATAAAATTTGCACCATATAAAAATAGAAAAAAATTAATAAAAAAATAAAAGAAATAAAATAAAATAAAATAAAAGAAATAAAAATAAGAAAAATTTTATCAGTGAAGTTTTATCGCTTTATCACCAACATCAACAATAAAAAAAAGAAATAAAATATTTGTATTAAAAACGATGAATAAGCGATTGTAACAAAAAATTCTAATATGTTCGAAAAAAACATCTGTATGAGAAAAAAAGCGTGAAATGTGAATTATATAGATGAACTGATAACATTCAAATTCAAATTCAGTGAATCAGTGATTTGAATGAAAATAATCGAAAATTGAAAATATTAAAAAACCATTACAAAAAAACTAGTGATAATCACTGCATTAATAAAATTTATTAACACAATATTTCACATTTTTTTATCCCAGCGATGGTACTGTGTGTTTTCAATTTAGGTTCAATTTCAAGCAAAGCAGGTTTCATTGGCGAAATTAAAGGAACAAGACCATTATAAAAAATTCGGATTTTATTGAATTATTCACCTGTATTTCTAGTGCTTTGTCAATTTCTGGAAAAAAATTTCTAGCACCAATATTCACCAAGACTAATCTAATTAAAAATGGTGAGTGCTTATCACAAATTAATGGTTTTATGTGAAAGAAATTACGATGCTCCATGACATTATTGTTTCGACTAAGATTAGTTATTAGGTGAATTCCTGTTTTTTGACTGCAAACCAAAAGTAAACTTTTTATTTTCTAAGTAAAATCCGAGTTATGACCACTACATTAAATCCGAGTTATGACCACTACATTCATTTGTACCGATGTATTAACCGAATTCGCTGGCAAAGAGATGTCGTCTTAAAAGCCAGTGATACAAGTCAAACCAAAAATGCAAAACGACGATTTACTAGAGATAGTTGAATTTGTAATGACAGTTCAAAATTCTGGACTATAATTTTTATTATCATTGTGGGTTGTTAATTATTCCTGGTGGTGCTGGTCACCTGTGCGACAAGCCAGAGGAGCGACTAAAATTATCATTGTGGTACAAACTGTGATTAATGACGATTTTCTAGTTAGTTAGCAAAAAAAGTTTAAATATGTTTGCTTCAAGCGATCCATTTTAGAAATATTTAATTGATTTGCAAAATTTGTAAAAAAGTGAATTTTCAAAAGATCTTTCCATTTCTCACTCACTCCAAGCCAAGCCAAATTCCAAATTCGTTAAGGATAACCGACGAGTCCATAAATTTTATCAACAAATGCTAATCGAATCGAATAAGATTTCAGATATTCACTCGAAAACGATGGGCAAAAAATATTTTCTTTGATTATATTCGTGATGTGAACTTCATAAACTAATTCTTTCTAGAATAATATATAATTCGTCGATCACAGAATATGTTTGCTACTGGTGCGGGTAACTTGATGGTAAGATTATCACCACAAATCGAGAATGCCTAGGGTTAAATTCTGACCACTACTTCGAGGCGCGATAATTTCACCATATCAACGAAAGCAAAATGAGGCAGAACAGCTAAATAAGTGGTTGTTTCGTTTGGTTCGCCCATGCTGAGATCCTACATTCAGCAGAAGTAAACTTTTTCTTTAGAAAGCAGGGCTGATGATACCGGCGACTCACCTATAGTGATTCTCTAATAAAGTTTCTAGTCTGATTGGCAAATGGGGCGAGTCTAACCAGCAATGGTGAGCATTTTTAGAAAAAAAAAACCTTGCTATTCGACGGTTGAGCCACAATTTAACCCACATCTATATAACCTAACTGTGTTTCTATAACTAAATAATTATCTGGTAAAAAAATTTCTAATCAATTTCTGGCGTGTTAATCAGTTAAGTAAAATGGTGAGAATTAATTGTTTAATTATATATTATTTCGAATTATTATTTTTATAATTAAAACTTCGCGTTATCAACTGTTCAACTGTTATCAGATATGAAAAGTAAATTTCTGGAAAATATAACAAACCTTTTCACAATTAAATCCAATCGTTGGTGCTTGTTGTACGAAACAATTAATTTTTAGGCGATAAATAATTGTTGATTTACCAGCATTGTCAAGTCCAAGCATTGCAATTTGATAACTATCAAAAAGTGACAGTTTCTGACCCATTATTTGTTATAAATAATAGTACAACGACAACTAAACAAATAAATAATAATATTAATATTAATAATAATATTAATAATGATAATAATAATAATAATAGTAATAACAATTAAAGAATTGCAAATAGCTGACCTCTGACCCTAGCAAAACATATATAATTATAAACTAACTAAATAAGCTAGGAAAATTGATTGAAAGTAAAATCGAAATAAAATTTTTTTTTTTTGATTTTTTTTGCGAAAAAAAAACTATTAATTCAAATAAATATTCAGATATTTATAAAATTTATTTTCTAAACTTATTTCTCTCATATTTTCTTCATTAATAAATTTTCTCTAAACATTGTTAAACATTCAAATTTCTACAAATTTTAATTTTCTATAAATATTTTTTTATTTCTCTTTTTTCTCTAAATGAAAATGAATTTTCTAAAAAAAATTTTTTTCTATAAATTTAAATTTATTGTTATTTTAGGATTGAATTGCGCTTGCGTTGGTTGCATTGGTTACGTAAAATATTTGGTTGGTTGGTTAGTTGGTGGATTAATTGATTGATTGGTTGGTTGGTTGGTTAGCTGCGTCACCAAATAGTTTTTTAAAAATATCTCATAACAATACATTTATCTATGCAAATTCTATCTCATCACAATTCATTTATTTCTTCGTTATTTTAGTTTTCTATCTACTTTTTTTTACTATAAAAATTTAAAATTTTATAAAATTTTAAATTTTCTAAAAATTATTTAAAAAATTTTTCTTATCGGATATTGTAATGGACAATGACTCGATTAAGGTTGTATGAGGCAAAAATTACAACATAATTCGGGTAATTCGGGTATAATAATTCGGGTATCATTGAATGACTTATTTTTTTGCTTCTAGACAAGTGACTCGTTCATATAATATTTCTAACCGAACTACTAACCACCTGCTGAGCTAATCAAATGTGAGCGCTAATAAAAAAATTGCAAAAAAATCGAATAAATTAATTAAATTATCAAAAATGGGTTTAAAAATTCGTAAATTTAGCTGGTAATTGATAACTGACTGATAAGGCATGGAATTTTTAATCTAAAAAAGTTACTGTGACAAGGCATTGCTTATATAAAAGTTATATTATTAAGTATCTAAAATGATAATAGTACTAGTCGTGCTGATTGTTCGTAATTAATTAAGGATCCAATCAATTCGTGTAAACTTATGTGATTGATGATTTAATTTTGGTTTTCTCTATCTAAAAATTAATTGATGCTAATGCCATAAAGCTTAATATTAGAAATATTACTAAATACTAAATATTGTCTAAAAATATTTAAACCATTTTTAACACCACATTTGATAGAACAATTAGGAATCAACAAAATTATGAGAAATTTTTTTTTGAGAGTCCTCACCATCATAGGTTAAACTCGCTCCACTGGCTTGTCATATTGAGCAATAAGGGAGTCCTTTCGCGCTCCCTTATAAATATAAGTGAAGCGCCAGCATCACCCGAATTTTTGTACAGGTTTATTCCTGCGTGGAATCGAACCTCAGCATCGGCGCTCCCAATCGAGCAACAACCCACTGAGTCATTCGATCCCCAATCAGCGAAATTATCAAACTATGATTTCGGATGGTGCTGAGGATTTATTTGATAACACTCTTACTCACAAGTGATTCATAGCTAATCAGTGGCAAAAGTGAGGATGGTAAACCAAAATTTTTTACTCTACCTGCATTTGGTTCCTCTAAGCTGAATTGATTCCTCTTTTACTTTTTGTATTAAACTAAAAAAAATAATTTATGCATCATTATCATGAAAACTGTATCAGTAATCTATTCTAGAACTTTAAATATATTCAATATTTATAAATACGAACGATTTGAAAATATGCAAAGAAAGAATTAAAATACAACTGAAATAGCGACTTGAAGTGAAAAAAAAAAAAAAAATTACAAAATAAATAAATTATAAAATACAATAAATTATTTTAAATGATACCTGAAAATAATTTTTTATTTTTTGCAAAAACATGAGAATAAAAATGAAAATTTAAATTTTAAAATTGAAAATTATATTTAAAAAAATTTCAATTTTTTCAATTTTATTAAAATTTTATTAAAATTTTACTAAGCGAACGACTTAAAAATATATTATGTCAATCGAGTGAATATACTGGCAAATCGAATAAGTAAAATTTCATTTCTCCAAATCCATTTATAAAATATTTCGCTAAAAAGCAAAGAAGTTATTTTTATATGAAAAACTTCTTTCTCGTATTCCTCGTTTCCCAAGAGTCACATAACACTGAGCCATAGGATTTTTGCTTTTCTTCAAAAAATTCATGAAATTATATAGCTTTATTTTAATATTTCAACAATTTTCCCTTAAATAAATATGGCTGAGTCCAACAAAAAAAAAGTCTGTATTTAAAAAAAAAATAGATAAAATATAAGTTTCTTTTTTAAACGATTCAAACGAGGAAATTAAAAATTAGAGATTATAAAAATATAAAAATTAAAATTTAAATAATTTCGTTGATAATATTTTTCACTATAAATTTCTATGAGTATTTAGAATAGCTTAGACATTTTTCTTGATAAATGATATTCTTCTTTTCTTCTTTGTGATAGTGATAATTATAAATTCGCACATGTGCATGTGAGTAATCGCTTGCATATTAGATCGCGCAAAATTTTTCCTAAGGATAAGGAAGATTAGGATTAAAAATCGTTTGTTAGCACCATTCGCACTATAGCATTTTTATGAAATTAGAGATTACAGAAATCATTTGGTACTAATAGTGCTAACAAATAATTTTCATTTCTATCATCAAATATTTAAATAATTTTTTAAAATCAAAATTTTATTCACAAAATTTAGAAATTTAGCGCTAAGTAAAATTATTCTAATGCTATTTTTTAAATAATTATGAATAAATATCAGTTGACTGCTGTGTATTCGTGTTTTAAAAAACGTTTACTAGAAATTTATTTGTAAGAAATTCATTTGGCTTTCCTTATAAATATGCATTCAACGACCTTCAACTGCCTCAGATTAATCGTCTAATCATATTGGGCGATCTCTTCGAAGGATCGTTTGTACAACTAAAAACTAAAAAATTTACCACTAAATTATTTGAAACATAGTTATTTACTTGCTTATAAAATATTTTTAATAATTCGTTTTTATAAAAAAATTAATAAAAAAATAATAAAAATAATAAAATAATAAAAATAAAATTAATAAAAAAATTAATATTTTTATTTTATTTAATAGTTTAAAGTAAAATACAATACAATATATAAATTTCAGTAATAATAAATAATTTGAAAAATATAAAATTATAATGATTTGTTTAAAATTATTCAAGTTAGTTGCATTTAACGATCAATGAATTTTTTTGGAAAAAAATCTGTATTTTTATAAAAATTCATTCAGAGAATTGAAAATAAAATAAAAATAAAAAAAAAAGATAAATTATTAGAAAATAAATTATTAGAAAAGATAGATTATTTGATCATTGATAGAAAAAAAAGCGTATTTAATAAATAATATGTAAAAATAAAATAAAAATATGGCCTATGAATGAAAATAATTGAAGCAACGAGAGGAAATTTCAGCGAAAATTTTCTCAAAATTCTTCACTTCGAATATTTTAGACGATATTTAATCTATTCAAATTTTTAAAAATACGAAAAAAAATTAATAATTCGTGTAATTCGTGAAAGATTCGATTTTAAATTCTCCAAAAAAATGATAGCATTATTTTGGAGAATTTAAGAAACTTCCAATTTTTGCTGATTATGCGAATCCTAAATAGATAAGAAAATATACAATTGTTGATTGACTGCCTTATTTGGTTATAAGCAAACTATTAATATATTCATCAATTTTAAATTTTAGTAATGAGAATTTTCGTAAAAATATCAGAAGAAAGAGAGGAAATTTTGTTAAAAGTATAGAATAGTCGTATCGGATGGCGATAGTAAATCAGTCACCAAGAAATATATATATAGCTAAATAATGGGATTATTTGCCTTCTCGGCAATATTAGAAGGTTTTGATTAATGAATCAGAAACCAATGATTAAATCCCTTATCGCCATTTCAAAGGTCACATAAAAAAGCTTATTTAACTTATTAGCATAAAAATAATACGTTATGATTTTGAATACTTCTATTACATATTTTCTGGCTACAAACATAATGTAAAGGAATAGTTTAATTGGTTGTCAAAGAGGATTAGAGTTTTGGGGTAAATTATAACAGGTTCTGAAGAAGAAGATAACAAAGAAAAGAACTAGAATGGTATCTATGGAGCATTGAAAAATTTTATTTATGGGCATGAGCGGTTGAAATAAGGTTTCAGATTTTCAGGAGGTTGAAGAAGGCATAGGTCGTAAATGTTATAATGTGCGTTTTAAGAGAATAATTGGGCTGGAATAAAATGCTATTGAGAGAGAATTGAAGAGTTGAACGGGGCTTAGAAGGGGATGTTTATGGGAATGTTCATTAAATTTAAAGGGATAATGCGGACAAAATTAGCAAAAGCAAGCAAAGGAATTCGAAGAGAAATTATTAAAGAGTTGTGAGAAAAATGAAACAATGAAGTGGGGTTTGAGGAGGATCCTAGCGCAATTACCATGGCGCCTGAGAGTTTTCGGGTACAATGGATTTTTGAAAAAGTATTATTGACATGTAATGAAAAGATACTCTTTTTTTTTTTAAGAGTCCTCACCATTACTGGTTAAACTCGTTCCACTGACTTGTCACATTGAACAATGTGCCAGGGAGTCCCTTGGCGATAGAAATATAGGGGAATCACCAACATCACCTGGATTTTTGTATAGAATTTAATCCTAACCAATGGCCTACAACCTTTTGCAATTTTTGTAATTTATACGAAAAATGGTAAAAAATTTGCTGCGCAATTTTCTTGGAAGTTAAGTTGTTAACATTTAAAATTTCAAGTTAAATTTCGAATTTAAAAAATTGCAAATTATTAGTTCACATTTACTCCACTTCAATTTTTTCTTCTCTCCTAATTTTTTGTTCTTAAATAAACTAAAATCTATATAGTTGCTAAGGCCAATCTTTCTTCTTTCCTCAACTGATGCTATAATGAAATGATAATTCCCATACGATGTAGCAACGTCTTCCAAAATGAATGTCCTAACTCGGTGACACATGCAGTAAATAATCAAACAGGACCTGTTGAAAAGAATTCAAAATGAAGAAAATAATGAGCTCTCGAGCCATGGAAATTGCTGGAAATCTAACAAGGGAGACGAACGATTGTTAGCCGATTGCGCGCAATAAATTCTTAGCTTTAGCAACGTATATGGACGTTGAAATGATAAAAAGTACAATAATAAACAGAGAGAGAAAAAAGCCACGAGAGGAGCAGTGTGAAGATGGAATAAATTTCTTAGTTTTCAAATTATTGCATGAATATTATTATCAATTAATCTTTTCTTAAAATTGATTATAGATGAAGCTTAGCACTCCTATCGAAAGCCCCATCATTCTTGTTTCGGACTTGGAGCATTTTAGAATGAAATGTCTTAGCATTTGCTATACAATAAATATATATGTCTAGGGAGTTCTAAAAATCGTTAATACTGATTTCCATGGAGGAATACTCACGCTTTTTGATGAACTCTCAAAAACAGCCTTTGAAAATCTTTGAGATAAAGAGTTCCAACACCTTTTGAGGAGTTATTAATTCTAGCGATTGCCAGAAATCTTCATCTCCCGAAAAGATGTTTGATAGGCATTCAGGAAACATAGCAAATCGAAGAGTAATATAGTAAGAGTTTTAAGAATGAATGAGCAGAGAAGCATTCGTTGTTGCTATAGAAATGAGATGGTACTTCAGAAATTTTTGCAGATTTTTTATATATATATATACGACCTAAAAACATATAGCTAATATGTTTAAAGTGTACGCTTTGCATATGGTGAATATTCCTATTAATCTTCGATTTAGGCAATGGAACATGGTGTTCAACAAGAATTGAGAAGAACTTTGATAGAATTTGATAAATTTTAGCATCAAATTGACAATTTTTTCAAAATATTAGCATATTAATAGAATATCAAAAATAAATTTAGGTTTATTTTATAAATATAATTGTATTTATTTTATGTATTTATTGTATTTATGAAAAACTATACGTTTAATTCAGAAATATTTTTTAAATGAATATTCTAAAAATATTATTAAATTGAAAAATTTAAAAAAAAAAAATAAATAAGCAGCTTTTCCTTCAAAGATCGATACATAAAGTTCGAAAATTAATCGAATTTTGCCATTCTAACCAAAAAGATGTCGCATTTATGCCAGAAGAACCACTTTTCTTAACAAATATAAAAGTTTATTGCAATCAAATTTTTCATCCCAATGGGCAGTGGAGCCAACCAAATTCGAAATATATTGGACGAATACTACTAAAAATAAAAAAATAAAAAAAGGGAAAATGTATAGATTCTACCTCTGTTCAATGCAATTTACAAAAATCTTTTTTAATAATTTCGTTCTAATATTAGATTTTTAATTTAGCCATGAAAAATTTTGGCCAAAAAAAAAGTTCCTTTTAAGATTCGATTGAGCATAAACAATATTAAAATTTTAATCACAATTTTTTGCATGAATTCATTTGAAGAAACAAAAACTTTCGCTTAATAATTTTTCGCTTTAAAATTTAAAAGATTTCATATAAAATAAATATTTTATATATGAAAATTAAAATTGTTTATAATTGAAATTGGTTTGTTGGATTTGCTTTTAATGAAAAAAAAAGAAATTTCAAATAATTTATATATTTAATAATAATAGGCAAAACTTTTTTTTTTCAGATATTTAAATAAAATTAATAGATTATTTATTTGATTGAATAGTTATAAATAATTATTATAGATTAATAATAATTAATAGAGTTATTGAAAATATTCAAATATTCAAAATAGTTCTATGATAATTTTAATTGGTGCTGTCTGCAAAACAGTGGAGGTCCATCTTAGCTTAGTGCTTCGTTGCTCTCATTTCGGAGTGTACGTAGAATGTAGGGTTCTACTTCCAAGTGAAATTGTTATTTAAAAATACAGATTGCGCTAGCTATCCCTTCCCCCCTCCCCCCCTTTATCTTTTTAATCATCAAACTATTTCGTAGCAAAAATTGGCCTGGTTCGTTTTGGTTAATGTTAACGAACCTAACCAGAAATAATGAGCCTTCTTAGACAAAAAAGATTTTAATAAAATAGAAACAAAAATAAATCATAAAAAAATAAAAATGAAAACAAAGTAGAAATAAAAAAAATTGGATAAAACAACTAAATGGCAGTTGTTAGATGAAAATTCGTTTTTTTTATAAATTGTTAGAGATCATTTTTTTTTATTATTTTTTTAAATAGTCAATTTTTTATTAATTTTTTTAGAGTTCTTTTATAATTTCAACAAATTGCAACATTTCTCTTTATCTTTTTCCACTATCAATTTACTAGCAATACTTATTTGATAATTTATCAGTTAACTTTTTGCATAATTTATTTTATATTATTTTTAGAAACATAAGGCGAAATAGAACAAAACGATGCGCTTTTTCACAATTGTTAGAATGAACAAAAGAATATAGCATAAAATAAATAATAGTATGGGAAAGAGATGCTAAAGGGTTAATAGAGCTAAATAATTTAATGAATGAATAATTATTTTGCCTTATTTACTCTTAAAACTAAATATATATATATATTATTGTGCTCCAATAATTCCAATAATTAAATATAGCTGAAATGCGAATAAAATAGAGCGATGAGCAGTGCTAAATTATAGTGGAAAAGAAGCTGAAAATCGGCTTCAAAGCAGGAATCATTTAAAAATATCACAAAATATAAAATCAAATAGAGAAAAAGCAATTTTCAAAAGGGAATAGAACTTTTTATTTGCTATAAATTAGATGGTTCTTTCCTTTATGTGAGTGATTTAAAGCATTAATGGTTGTATTTTGAGGTATTTTCAATGTATTTTTTGTATAGAGTCAAGTGCGGAGTAAACCTGTCCAAAAAATCCGGATGGTGCTAGCGACTCACCTGTATTTCTATCGCCAAGTGACTTCCTGGCATAATTGTCCAGTGCGACGAGCCAGCGGAACGACTTTAACCAGTAATGGTGAAAAAAATAGAAATAACTAAAAAATATAGGTACAAGATTGGATTAATAGGAAACTAATAGCTATTTAAAAATATTATATATTTTGCTTTATTTTTATTTATTATTTATATTTATTTTAAATATTTTATTTGAATATTTTATTTTACTTAGTTCAGTTACAAATAATTCCGATAAAAAAAGGAGTGCATTGTTTTCAATCATTTAATAGTGGTCTACATTGATTTGGTATTTATGCAAGAGGTACCATATTATATAATCGAGTGTGCTAGTTGATAATCAACTAGTTGAATTGTTGCTAAACTCGCAAATTTTCATCAAATATATATTGGATATTTGGCATGGATCAATGGCGTCCAACAGTGAAGAGGTATTTCTGCATGGATCGATCTTAAGAATCAAAATCAAAAGGCTATTTTTACGAAATATCATTTGAATTAATTTGAATTAATTTTAACATATTTAATCATAAATTATGTCTAATTCACTTTTAAAAATTTGTATTAATCGACCAAAATGACATACAAAAATTATTATACTCGTTTTTAAATTTTTAAATTTTATATTTTCCAAATTGGGAAATATTATTTGGTTTGATTTTCGATTATTGCTTTTTTTTTGTTTGTCATTTAAATATTTTATATTATTTTATATTTTATTTATATTAATATGTAATATGTATTATTTATATTAAATGTTATATTTTATATTTTATTTATATTAAATTTATATTTATTTTAAATGATTTATTTAAACATTTAAAATAAAAATGTTAATATTTTTAATATTTTTAAATATTTTGCTTTATTTTTATAAAATATTTTATTTAAATATTTTATTTCAGTTAGTTTCGACTGCAAATAATTCCAAACAATATTTCTCGATGAATAGTCTGAAAAATAGGAGCGAAACGATCAAATGATATATTATTTTAGGTTTAAGCAAGCGATTATATATGTGAATGCTAAAATAGATTCAATTAGACTTGGTTAATTGTCGAATGAAATCTAGCGAAACTTTTTTTCACAATATCAACTAAAAGATATTTGCTAAATTTCATATATTTTCATTATTTTCTATTGACATTATTGTATTATCAATATTGATAAGAAAATTTCTCAAATTATCTCTCGAGTTTTTCACTAAAAATTATTGGGCAAACTCCCATTTTTTTTCCACGAATTCGCAATATTGTTCAGTTTAATTATTAGAATAAACTTTAATATATTAAATTTGTTATTATGCGAAGAAGAGATTCCATAGCTAGTAATTTTGACGAGTAATAGAACGAGGCAATTTTTATTTTTGATGATTGACTGTCGTATTATTTAAGTGGAATGCTAATATTACTAAATATTATCGAATACGTATATATATATATATATAATGTACAATTTTAGATAAAAAGATAAATTGGTCAAAAGGCGATTATCCTCTTGGGCTCTATTTCATCCAATTTTTGCCTTCATTCTTCGCAATTTCTCAATTCTTAGTCAATCTTCTCTTAACTATCTTTATTTCCGTGCTAAAATGGTAATTTTTTCATATTATTATATATGGTTATTTTTATTTATTAAATGTTATTTTAATACACCTTTTTAATATTATTTGTTTTATTATTGTTTATTAATTAATTTATTAATGTTAAAAAAGCAATCAAACATTTCTTCTCCTTCAATCATTTAGATTTAAATTTCATGATTTCAGCCGATTTAAATAAAAGCGTATTATTAATATTATTTTTCGCAATATTATTCATTTTTTCATTTATATTTTTGTATTTCTATTTTCAAAATCATTTTATTAGATTTTTCGAAATTTATATCTTTAAAAATTTTTAAAATTTGAATTTTTAAAAATTTTTATTTTGCTGAATTTATTTAACGAAGGCAATAAAGTATAATAACAGTGATACGTTTATAACAGTGCAGTATAAAACATTTTCATAAAATGTTAGCATTATAGAATATTAAAATAAAATATTAAAATATTAATAGTTAATAAATAAAATAAATATTAAAAATAAGGATATATAAAAAATAAGAAAACTAAAAGTTATTATGATTAAATAAAGTCAAGACCAAATCAAAAATGGCTAATTTATTTTTTATTTCTAACATTATTATTACTATTTTTATCATTGTCATTATTAAATTATCAATTACCTCACTATTTATTGCAATATAACGAGATAATTAAGCATAATTTTTTATTTCATTTAAATTCATTAATTTTTTGAAAAAATTCTCATTCCAAACACCATTCAAACTTTTATCTATTAAATCGGATTTAAAGTAAATTTAATGTGTCACAGATCAGCAAAACCATTCTTTTAGCTTAACAAAATGTTGAAAAATTGTAAAAATTAACTAATTTTTTTAAGTTTATATCGGTTTATTTCCTTGTTTACTTTTACTTCAATTATAATTTTCTTTTAAAAAATTAAATTAAAATTAAATTTAAATAAAAATTTCGAGAAAAAAGCTTCAAATCCTGTCAACTATGACTTTTTATCGTATTGAATTAGACAATTTCTTTTATTTAGATAAATTGATGAAAATTTGCAAAAAAAAGATTTGTAAATCTCTATGGGATTTCTTTTTTTCGCTTTTTTTTATAGTAAACTATGGCATTAATTCACTATTTCCTGTATGAAATATTCGCAATGAATATTTTAATAGAATTTAGCAATATTTTAGTTAAATTTAGTCATTTTTTTGATAATCGTCTAAAAAATTTGAATAAAAAAATTAATAAAAATTTGATTTTTTTGGTTAATATTCTTATTTATATTTTAAATAATTTTGTTTATAGACATATTTATAATTTTTTTATAAATATTTTTTTTTTGTATTTCCTTTGAAAATTTTTTCAAAATTAAAGCATTAGAATTGAATAGAATATATGAGAAAAAATTCGTTACAAATCATATTTTAAGAATGCACAAATGAGTTTATAATATGTGCGTATTTCGATGAATATAACGAATTTTCCAATCATCAGTTGTAGTAATGCAGCATTAGCCGTTTTATCCTTCAATAATTATTATTCAAAGGCAAAATAGCAATTTTTCATGATCTGATTATTATAATTAAAGGCGTATAGATAATGCGGATAATTATGAATCCAAATTTTTTTACAAGCATTTTCTTCTTTTTTCTACTAAAAATAGCCTTAGAGCATATAATTCTCTCGAATTGATAAATAGAAATTTTTGCGTAAAAAAATCCAAGAAATAGTGGTTTATTCGAGAGAATATTTAAAAATCAATTAGATTTTATCCTGGAAATATATCTGAAAGAAATATTCTACGGTAATTTTGGTAATTAATGGAATTTTGATGAAAATTTTTTTATCTCTAATATGTGAAGATAGCCAAAAGTAGTCGTAGAATTTCGCACAGTATTAAAGTAATCATTGCAAATGTTATTATAGAATTAATATAAAACTTATTTATGCACATCCTTGATAAGATTGACTTATTTTTCACTTTTTTTTCCACATGTTTTCTTGCCATCAATCAAAAAAAATTTTTTTTCTTTATCTAAGATCAAAAATGAAAAAAGGGCCAATCATGCATGTCTCCTTATTTTCATTTATTTTCCATTTTTCATTTTCCGTTTTTTCAATTATTATTATTATTATTATTATAACTATTATTTTTCATTATTTATCATTTTTTATCATTTATCATTTTTTCTCATGTATTTATCATTTTTGTTATCACTGTTAACATTTGGTGTTGCCGTTCATCGTTATTATCATTATCATTATCAATATTACGATGGTAATTTCTTAGCATTTTCCATAAAAAGAAAATAATTTCCACTTAATTTTTTTTATCAGTAAATTATCGAGGATACGAAAAATTTATCTACACTTAAAATTCAAAGTAAAATATATATGTGAGAAATCAAAAATGAACGATTAATTACCTAATTTTTAATGCATTAAACTCAATCTGCAAAATCACAACAAAATCCGCAAAAAAATCAACGATGATTTTATCGCTTTGTCATTGAATTTTATCGCTTTTACCATTAACTAAATTTATGACTGAATAAATCAAATTATTTAATTCTTAAATACTTTAATTTTTGAAAAAAAAGAATTATTTTACAATATTTAAGAAAAATTAAATGTCTAAAATTCATATACATATATATTTCATTATATTTATATATATATATATATTTTTAGATATATTTTTAAGAGTTTTCACCATTACTTGTTGAACTCTCTCCATTGGCTTGTCGTACTGGGCAAATATGCCAGGGAAATATCCCTTGGTGATAGAAATACAAGGTGAATTGCCAGCACCATCCGTGCTTTAGGTTTACTCCTGCGAGAAATAAAACCTCAGTATCGGCGCTCCGAATTGAGTAGTAATCCAATAAGCCATTTTTATAATATAATATATAATAATATAATATAGTAATAAATAAAATAATATAGTATATATTAAATATATAGTATATATAATTTATACAATTTATAATATATATAATATATATTATAAATATTATAAAATTTGATGAAAGAAAGTTGATTCATTTAAGCAAATTTACTTCTTTTAGAATTTACTTCTTTTAGTGACGAAATTAAAAGATTACGAATGAAAAATCGTTAAAAATTATTGAATAATTTATTCATGCAATTTTTTAAGTGTTAAAAAAAGCGAACTAGAGAATTAGTACAAATTTTTTTTATTTGTTAGAGGAGGCATTAAATAAGAATAACATAAATAGGATTCTGTTGACTAAATGGTGTATGGATTTTTTAGTGGGAGAGTATGGCTCGTGCTCAGTTCAAAGAGACATTGGACAATTCAAGGGCTGATGTATCGATCTTAAGCACAGAGGCGGCTTCAACCATGAGCAAACCGGCCGTATCTCATTATTGCTGTGAATGTGTCGCGACTCTGAATCGATGTGCCGTCGATTCGTGCCCGTGCTTTGCTGCACGTCGTATGTGCGATGAACATTGCGAATCTGCCAGGTAATCCTAACTTACTAATTAATATTCATTGCAAATTTTTTTTTTCTTTTTAATCTTAATGAATTTTTTATATTTTCGAATTCATTTCGAATAATTGTTATTGCTGATATTCAAGTAGAATTATTTATTTAAATATTTCTCTATGTTTTCTTTTTTCTTTTCAATGGATTTTCTCATTATCGTTTATTAAAAATTAGAAAATTTTAGTGGTTAAGTAAATGGTTTTTCAAGTGGAATAGCTTAATGGGTTATTGCTTATCTGTGATTTATTTGTCAGTTTAAAAGTTTTAGCTATTATTTATTATTATCATTTTAGTTAAATTTTAACTTATAACAATAAATAAATAATAGCTAAAACATATAAATAATAGCGAAAAATACTAATGATTTGCTAGAATACAATTTTTGCGAGAGAGAGTCAGATATCGACAGAAGTACCTATAAAGTACCAAATATTTCAGTATATTTAAGATAATCCGCATTTATCGCTATTGAGATTGAAATTAATGTAAAAAAAAGTATTTTTAAAATTATGGCAAATAATTACTTTAAATATTTAAGGAAACATTTGGAACATAATTCAAATCTTAGTTATTCTTCTGCAAAAGAGAAATTGAATTGAACTGATTTGATCTTCATTAACAATATACTTTTGGACATTTACATTATAATATAGGCATATACGCTATAATATAAATCATAGATTCGTGATAGGTAATTGCTGATAAGACGATGTCGTTGACAACAATAGAAGTAATAGAAGCCATTCCTTTTTCTTTCGTCTATGTCCATAATATGTCGGTAGTCCACCTATACATTCAAAATCTTTTTTGATTATATCAGTGAAAATGATAAAAAGATAGGCGGAATTTTCGTTCCAAAATAATAGAAGTTTATTGTTATTAGAAAGCGATCATACTAAATCACATTTTTAATTAAAAGTGAATTACTAAAAAATTGAATGGGAAAAAATGAAATGAAAATTTCATAGAAATCAAATTAAAAATTGGTTAAACTTATTTGAAGTATTTTTATAAAATTTATTGTCTTTTTAAAATATGAATTTTTTGAGCAAAATTTTGCAAATATTAAAGATGCTTAGAATTTTATTATTTTGTTTAGTGATTTAGTAAACTATTAGTAATAATCTCATATGATTTTTTAATATTTCTTTACTTATCAAAATTTTTTTCTAAATTAAATTAAATGATATTTAATAATTACGATTAGTATTTTAAAGCGCCACCACATTAATCATGAAAGTAATTATTTAAATAAGAAAGTGGTTGTAATAATTATGGTAATTTTCGAAATAATTTTCTATCTATATTTAAATTTTATTATTAAAAACATTTGATACTTTGTATAGGATATGCTTTCTCATTCTTTAATTTTTAAAGAGCACTCATTAATGGCTCCTCTGACTTCTTATTGCATTATACCAGGAAATCGTTTGGAAATAAATGGTGTACAGGTGAATCGCTAGAAAAGAATAATTTTTTAATATTTATGTATTAATATATTTATATTTGTAAGAATAATTTTTTTAAATTTATTATAAATGATACCAACGAAATAAATTTTAAAATTTTAAAGTAAATAAGTGCTGTTGAAAGATTTTGAAATCATATGGGTTGTTCAATTGGGAGCGCTGATGCTGGGGTTCGATTCCCCGCAGGAGTAAACCTGTACAAAAATCCGAGTGATGCCGCGATTCACCTGTATTTCTATCGCCAAGGGACTCCCTGGCGTATTGCCCAATGCGACAAGCCAGTAGAGCGAGTCTAATCAGGACTCTGAATCCTGCGACGGGAGTTCAAATCTCCCTGGGACCTTAGGTATGGTTATAATTGTAACAATATTTCACTTTAAAATTTTTAAAATAACCAAAAAGCATCGATTTTTCATAATAAAAATAATAAGATTTTCGAATAAAATTTTTATAAATTTTAAAATTTACAAATTACAAAATTACAAAAAAAAATAATGAAATGACAAAAAACTTGATGAGATGATAAAGAATGGCCGATTTTTATTATTAATTATTGATATTATTTTTAATAAAAATAATAAATAATTGAAAATCTTTATGAGATATTTTTATATTCCCTAATAGATTTGATTAAATTTTGCTTAAAAATTATATATATATATATAAAATATGTAGGATAATAAGCTATATCGCTTTGAACTCAATTAAGCCTCGAAGGGATTAAAAATAATAAATACAAGATATTAGCATTTTATTCCGCCTTTCAGTCCTATTTTATGAATATTTAATATATAATAATAAATAGTCTAATGAAAAAGTCGCCTTTTCCTCAAATAAAGAAGAATCCAAAGGACAATATTTTAAGGCATTCACCATCGGTTATTACTCTATAAAAGGCATATTTTATTTCGTTTTTGTTAAATTTTAAATTTAAAATAATGTGACTTGATTTTAATAAAAGTTTATTTTTAGAGGCTATTAATCATTATTTGCGTAAATAAAATAAAATAAAGCAAAATTTTTTGTTATAATTTTTATAATTTTTTATTATTTTTGGAAATTTTAAACATTTTGAAACATTATTGAACATATTTTAAGTCGCTTTTTCAGTTAGTATATATAAAAATAAATTCCCTAATTTTCACCATTTGTTCTAACAATTGATAAAGTTGTTTAAAAAAGCCGATTTCTATTATCAATTATTTAAGTTATTTAAGTTATTCTAATATTAAATTGATTTGATTTTTTTATTTTCTTCATTTCCACAACGGTCTTCTGCTTGAAAATGATGGGCATATATATATTGTAGAAAAGCAGTTCGTCGAACAGCCCCATAGTTTCACAGTCAGTACCTGGCCATGATTTTTTTCCCTACAACTAAGTCACTTTCAAGAATATTTAACAAATAATGATATAATCAATTTGCATATTTCTGCATATTCCATCTGATAATGTTTAGAAGCATATGAAAAAGCGACAAAAATTAAAAATTAAAAAAGTCTATCTCTCCAACTTTTGCGTCACTAATAATTCATAACACTTCTTGTTCTGTCAATTTTATGAAAGTGAATTTCATTAAAGAAATCACTAAACTTCTATTCTTTTTGCACTAGTGACACTGAAGTATAATTGCCATATTCAAAGGCCTAATTGATAGTATTATAGCCAAATATTTTAATTTTTTGCTGATATATATGAACAACCCCATTGCTTCTTTACTTTCCATACATTAATAGATAATTTTCTTTCTGAAAATGTCCCATACCAGTGAATCGCAATTTGCTAATGCCGCTGTTTATATCGTAGCCTATGCAGCTCATCTTTCACTTTCTTTAGTCTCAAATGCTTTTAATGTTTCATATATATCTGCTACATTTTCATCATCGCAACATCTGATATCAACAACAAAAACCAGTCGTTGCGATGACTTTGATCTATTCCCATGATAAATACCATTAGTATTCCGAAAGGCCCATCCTTTATTTCAGCTTTACATCATCGATAATTTCATATTTTCTATCCAAGTGGGTTTTCTTGAATTAAAACATAGCTCACCACCTTCTCTCAATATAAATCAGTGATACTCATATACTTCTAATAACGTATCGCTGCTATCCAATATAGGCGTCTAGTTAATTTGGTTAGGCTTCTAAGATGACCCTCACTCTATGAATGATCCTACCACTACATCTAATCATCAACCCTTTTAATAAGAGAAAAAGACGATCGTTTTGAAAATCGAAATAAAATAAACGATACAAATTTTTTAGCTTACAATATCCAATTTCTAATTTCGCAAAAAATTTATGCTAATTTTTCTATAGAATTATTTAGTAAAATAAAAAACTTGATTTTTTAAATAAAATATTTTTTCGTATATTTTATAATTTTTAATCATTCATTTGGAATGAATTATAGATATCGCGGTGATTGCCTTAATCAAGCAATATGCAAATGCTCATGCGAAGTCGATAGTACAAAACCAGCTAAAAATGCCTGTACGAAATCGGAGCGATGTGACTGCCTACGTATAAAAGAATCTTGCAGTAAATTATGCGCTTGTAAACAAATATGCAAAAATAAGGAGACGACTAGGAAATTAATTAAAGTAAATTAAATTTTTCAATAATCGTTAAATTTTTTTTTTTTTTTAAATCGAAAAATCGCTTTTATTTTATTTGAATATACCAAATATTGTCATTTGTCAATAATTGTCATTTTATGCTTAAAAAGGTGAAAAAAACATTTTTTTTTTATTCATCAAAAAAGAAAAAAATGACATAAATGAATGATGGATGAAAATTATTTATGCACGAGAAAAAGTTGCCTTTCATCGCCTCCCACGAGTATTAACCATGCAATTTTCTTCTTTTTTGTTTAAAGCGAAATAAATGACATCTTTTAAGCTTATTTAATTAGATTTGCATAAATTGATTGGCCTAAAAATAATAATTTTTTGAGGTAATAAAACCATCACAAGGTTGCCAATGCGCCAAAACGAAAAAGCAATGCGTAAAGAAGGAATGCGTATGTCGAAGTATTTACGAATTTTGTAATAGCAGGTAAAGCACTTATGTATATTTTATAATTGAAATTAAATTATCTAAAGTTGAGGTTTTCTTTATTTTATTTAAAATGTGAAGAAGAAAGAAAAGTTGAATTTCAACATCATTTGGAACAATTCATCTTTAATGATAAATTTTTAATACTTTCTAAAGAACTGTCACCAATAGGCTAAAATTGCTGAAATCTATATGCAAAACTAAACTAAACTAAGGGCTTATGATTCACTTATTCGTACTAATAATTACTGGAATAAACTACCGAATGTTGTAATTTGTGCGTCATCCTTAGTTATTTTTATTTTAAAAAAAGATTTGATAAGATCATTTATGATAATATTATTTAAAAAATTCACATTGGGCAAGAAATTTGAAATCTTGATTTTTAGCATTCGAATATATATAAATAATACATTTTTCACTTCGAATTGTACTATTTTGTAACTGCTCTTTATTTTATTAATTTTATCATATTTTCCTTTTTTTATCACTAATTTCCATTATTTATTATTTTAACTGTTGTTATTAATGTAAGCACTTGGCGCTTGCTGCTCTCCTTGGTTGGTTTTCAATAGAATAAAAATATTTGATATCGGTCGGAACAATATCACCTATTTTATTTTCTTTGTTTCGATGGCTAAAAAAATTTTTTATCGCTTTTGAAATTGGAAATTAAATTTTAAAAAAAATGCTAAAATGCTAAAAAAGAGATTTAGAGAGATCATAATTACTGATCAGATTGCGTGGATTTTAAAAGAAAAATGTCTAATGGCTTTGTTAAAATTAAATTTAACTTCCAACACGATTGGTTTGATTGGTTCATATAATAGTGTCAATAAATTAGGGAAAAATTAGGAAAATTTACGCCCTAAAATTCTTTTCAATTCTCCCTTCGTAATTTTAGCAATTTTGCATGAGAATATGAACTTTTGAAAATCTCCAATCATAGAATTTTTTAGCCCATAAATTTTAACCTTTAATAAATAAATAAAATCATTTTTAATTCCGTTTATTATTCTTTTTTACTTATCATCTTTGTTATCTTTGTTATAACTTTTTTTTTGTTATCATCACCACTGTTATCATTATTTTTATCATTATTATTATTATTTTTTTATTGATATATAATATAATTATTATTAATAATATTAATATAATATTTACCAACAAAATTGGATTCTATACCAAATTTATGGCTATAACAAGAAAAGATTGGTACTAGTAAATTTCCATATATACGGAAATTTCTCTCATCCGCATAAATGGCTATTCTCAAATATTTAGAGGATATTACTTCATTGTTTCAATTATTTTTAAATTCTATTTTTTATAATAAAATTTAATAATTATGCCTATATTTAAATATCCTTTTTCCATCCTTTTAGTTTTAAAGAATCTTTTCGTATTTTAAAGATTATCAAATTATCAAATTTTGTTCAGAGATTTTTGCATACCACACAGTATTGCATAACGATGTTGCAAAAAATCTCTTATAAATATTTTCAAATCAATGATTCTTGAAACATTAGTTCATACATGAACATAGCAATAAATTGAGTGTCAATCACATTCTGAGGTACCAATTAATAAAAAATTTTTTTTATTGCCAGTAAAAGCATAGAATTTTTTTTTTTTCAAATCAGCTGTAAATGTGGTGGAGATTGTACAAATGGACCATCAAAATTTCGTATTCCGAAGCATGTTCAAAGCTGTTATCTGGAACATAAAAATGAAAGTAGTGGGCTGATAGTCACACTTATTGGTGATGATTATATCTATCGTGGTGATTTTTATCATGAAAGCAAAAGTGAACCTCATGTCGAAGAGCAATTAGTTGCTGCTATCTATGACCTCATCTCGAAGTACAAGGTGTATTTATTGGATTTTAGTAAAGAATAAAGCCAGAAAATTTAGTAAAGCTTTTATTAAATCGCTCTGTTTCGTCTTATAGAAGGAATATGCACGTTTTTACATATTTATAGAATTTTTATCAAAAAATTACAATCATAATTAGCAGGTTGACTTAAACGAAGTGGTGATTTACGTCTCAAAAAGTCCGTGCTTCCACCAGGATTGCGATCCGAAATGTGAAGTTGTCGACGAATGTCGTTGTAATAAAGCTTGCGCGAAATTGCTTGGATTACTTCTCTCAAAAATCCGTAAAGAATTGAGTAAAGTTGATGTGAGAATGACCGTAAAATTTCTATATCCACATTTAAATCGTGGCGATTTGTATACGAAACAAGGAATATTATGTATGCTACAAGCTGGCATCAAGGTTTTCTTAAAACTCTTGAAAATTTTCTATATTTATCTATAGAAAAAAAATATACTCATTCTCCGACTAAATTAGTCTTTTTTATGCAAACATCATGCAAAAATTTATTAAAGATTTGTAAATTTTAAAAATATTTTGGAAATAAGATGAATAAAAATATTATTAAAGCGAAGCGATTATATTTAGGTTGAACCATTATTAATGAAAGATTGGTCAACAGTAATGGATTGGTCACCTCATGAACATAAAGGAGAATATTTGCAGGTAAACTATGAATTATCAATTTCTAATATTTATTCAGTTAAACAAATAATGATCTTTTAAAATTTTTGCTGGTATAGCTGGCTTCACTAACCAGTGCGGCAGAATCTTTTAGTCAGAAGGGCACTTAAAGAAAAAAAGCGCTAATTGATATGCAACATTTTTTTGGCTAGTTGTTCTTATTTAGCTAAATCTTGACCAGTATAATCGCTCTATTATCTTAACTTTTTAGAAATAATGATAAGAGTTGATAAATGGGAATCATTTCTAAGCAATCATTTTGATACCGATCAATTTCACGATTAATACGGCCATTTTATTTAATACTATAGTATGTTTCTTCTTCTGATAGCTCTCACCACTACTGGTTAGGCTGGATCCAGCGGTTACAAGGATAAGACGCTTCCAAGCGGCGCGGTATAATATGCTTCAGTTCATAAACTTGAATGTTACAAAATAAGCGATTGTTGTAAGGAAATTTCAATCAGTTATTATAGACCAATAAAGTGAACAAAATTTCATAAATGAGCCATCTTAGGTGCAGAATGACTCGGTAGGCTATCGATCTCATTTCGGATTACCAATGCTGAAATTCTATATTGTGGCAGGAATAAACATCCTTCCTTCCGAAAATCCGAGTGATGCGGGCAACTCCGCATTTTAAGCCAAATAATTCCCTGGTTGAGCGAAATGATGAGCTCTTGAAAGAAAAAAGAGCCATCGTTTTAAATCTATTTCATAGATTTTCGATAATATAGAAAATATAAAATTCCTTTTCAGTTATGGAATAATCACAAATTGGATAAAGCTGTAGCTCAATCACAATCATTCATTAATGAATGTCGACGAGCTCTTGGCTTGTCAATGAAATTTTGGGTTGCTGAAATTCATGAAATTGTTAAGAACACAATTCTTCATTATTCGGAAATTCGAACGAAATGTAGCGAATTAAATGAAGCACTTAAGCTGGTCTGTTAATTGAATTCCAAGAGCAGTAGTTTCTAAGAAATGTGAATGGCAAATAATTAAATGGCATATAGAAGCATAGATTTAGTTCTTTAAATTCTTTATTGAAAGCCTTTTCCTCTTCTTTTTATTCTTTCAAAATAGGATTTAGGTAATTTCAAATCTTAACTTAGTTCCGCTGAATTGTTCATAAGCTTTCACAAAATTTATTCTATTATTCAAAAAATATCACTACTAATGATTGATTTGCATGGAATTTAATTGATATGCTAATGCTAATCTGTGCAGATTTTTTTTTTAGCTCGATCTCACGGCTACACCGCATAAAATTCGTTCAACGCCAAGTAAGAGACGTAGTTTTATCGATATGTTGGAACTTCGCGATAAACTTCTATTAAGGCATACAAGTGATAAAAATAAAATTGGAAGTAATATGTCTGTTGCGAGGTTGGAAATTTTTTCTCAATTTTAAAATAAAATATAATTTCGTTTTTTTACAATTTTTGCAAATACAATTTTTCTGAATATTATTAAATAATTTGAATGCGTTTCATTACTATATTTTATAAAAAATTCATCTATTTTATTATAATTGCCTACTAAAAATATTTGCTATATTTGCTATAATCTACTATAAAATTTTAGTGAAGATGCTCATGCACAAGCGATGGTTGCCTCATTTTGTGGTCGTTCTTTCGATGATAGCGAAACTAATGAAATAGCTCAACGAATAAGACGAGCAACAGCAAATATTAATGTTGAAATTGAAACTTTACTTGAATTTTTAACTCATAAAGGAGCTATTGGCTAATTTTGATTATATTTATTCAAATTTAGCAAATTTTCCTTTAAAAAAAAAAATTTCACTCAATAATACGCATTGGCCATGCTGGCTCAGGCCATATTATTTTTCAACTGAGACATAGGTTTAGCGACATATACTTTCATACTACAAATTACTCATTATTCATTGATTCACTTAAATCTATTTTGTATTATAATGTTTATCAATTATCAATTGTTAGATGATTTTTTGATTTTTATTGAAAATTATTTTGCGAGATTATAAAATATTTAGAAATTTTTAAGAAAAATTTGCTAATTTTTTTTAATTTCGAAAAATCAATTGATCAATTCAACTGATTTTATTTTATTTACTGCATATGATTAATAAAGAATTGTTTAAAAAATTGAAATACTAAATTTTTAGAAAAATTTTTTTCGACTAATATTGTAAATTTTTCCGATCATTTTAGAAAATTTTTTATCGAATAGTATTTGTAAACAATGTTTCTTACGTTCTTTCGTAAATCTTCTTTCATTTTCAATTGTTTTTTTGTTTTTATTTTATTTTCAATTTTTTTATTCATTCGTATTAACGAAATTTTAGAAATTATTTGTCCATTTCTTTATTAATTATTTTTAAATTTTATAATAATTGTTGTCTAATATTTTAAATATTTGTTTTAAACAGTGAATAGTAATAATTTCAAAAATATTTCAACCTTTAAATATTTTTCTGGATGGAAGGAAAAATTTTATGACTTTTCTAACTTTGTTATTCTTATATATTATACATTTTTTATAAGCATGAAACCTCCAAATTTAAGGAATAAATCGTATGAAAATTTTTGCAAAATGTCTTGAAGAAGAAAAATTGACCAATACAATATAAAAAAATTATCAAATTTTATCAACTTCAATAATTTAAGAATTATTACAAATTAATGATTTCCGACAATTTTTGCACAATATTCACATAATTAAATGAATATATTAAAAAAAGAAACTATTAAATTTTCATTTATTTGTATCAATGCTTAGTGCAGCATTATTTTTCGTCCTATAAATTATTAAAATATTTATTATTAATTAAATAAATTATTAAAACTATAGATATAAACAAAGTTCGAACAAAAATTACTAACTACAACAATTTAGCTTACAGAATGGATTTCTTCATTCATTGCTATCATCGCTATCACTGCTATCATTCAATTATTATTTAGTTATGATATTTAGAATTTTTTAAAATTTTATCACAAATTTTTATTAAAAATGCCCATAAAAAATCTTCAAAAACCATTATTATCGAATGAACATTGTTTCTTATGTACGTTCTTTCGTTCTTAAATCTTCTTTTATCTTCATTTGTTTTAATTTTTTTTATTTTTTATTTATTCATTCGTATTAATGCAATTTTGGAAATGATTTTGCTATTTTTATATTAATATTAAATATTTCTATATTTTATAATAATATTTCAAAGATTTATTTTAAACGTTGAATAGCAGTATAATTATTTATAATTATTATACTACCATTTTGGAGGGAAGAGGTGGGATAGCCTTGCTTCCTTTGGGGTTGTTCCTCGGGAGCTAACCTACCTCTAAATTTCCATATCCATAAAATTTCCATTAAAAATCGTTAAAAAATTTAGGCGATGCTGATAGGTCAATTTGCTAAATTTCCACTTTGATGGATAGAACCATGAGCTGCGACTCGATGTCGGTCGCTTTTCAAAACATATAAATGATTGTTTGCTTTAAAAATATTTGCGTGTTTTAGAGCACTCTGGCTTGAGAGCATTTGTAAGCGGAAATAGAAATCAACTTTTCATTTCATAGTTATTCATTTCAAAAATTGTATATTATTATTCCGTCTATTGACGACAGAGCTGATGCCTCTCAGAAATTTACCCAGCATTGGCTGATTGGAATTTCTACTCCTGGAAAAATTTCCTCAGCATTCTATTTTGCTGCAGTAAGAACAAAACTTATTTTTTGGCACTATATAATTCTTTCTCATAAAGACTTATCCTCTTGTAAAGGCCAATAAAATTCAATAAAAACATATCAAAAAATTTGCCATATTAAATTTTTTAATAAATATTTAAGAAAAATTTCAATGGATTTATGGATTAGATTACAACGTCAAATAATCAAGCAGCCTAATCATTTCTCAAAACAACTGAAATAGGAATTTCACAAATTGAAAATTTCCCTTTGCTTTTCACCTAGAGCGCCGATTCCTCAAGCAATATTGTTGCTATATGGGAGGATTACTGCGATATCACAGAGATGCAAGGATGAAAATCGCAAATGATCAATCAATTACAGTTGTTTTCGGAATGATTAGAAAGCAAAAGTGAAGAAGGAAATAAATAATTCGATTTCGATGGACATTAACGATTGTTCAAATAAGATATGGGCATTTGAATTATGTGGCCTATGATTGCAATAAATTTACGTCCAAAGCTTTTTAAACTTGTTTAGCGAATTTCTTTATTAAAAATGCGAAATGGATTGCAATATTCACATATATTTCATGAAATTAAATAATTACGTGCAATAACCACACGTTCTTGCGCATTGTTGCATCATTGTTATTCGAAATACACCGCCGCAACTGTTCGATGCTCTTATTGCTGCACAGCCTTGTCGTTCGTCTTTACAATTTTGTGTTGGAGATGATAAAGTTGTCGCTAAAATCCGTGAAAAACTTTAATTTTTACAAACTCCATGCAATTCCAAATCTCTCATTTCTAATTTCTGGAATAAAAAATTCCGGAAATTACTTGACAAACACTCGCGTGAATTGCATGATCTTTGGCACATGCTCTTTAATCTGTCATTTGTACAAACACCCAGTGGCACCAAAATATCGCAACCATCAATAGTGTCCGGACACATGTTTGCAGCACCGGGTAAATGACAAAGACCGCAAGTCTGTGGGCAAAATCGTAGAGCAAAATCTGGGACGCTAGTACAGAGTGACCTTGAAAAATTTCTGCAGGGTCCTTCCCGACCTCCAACTGAAATTGGGTGTATTTTTAGTTTTTTTCTTCAACTTACTCCATTATTACTTTAATTCTTTAGTCTTTAATTTTAGTTCTTTTTTTCAAATAATATCTATGAAATATAAGTAATAAAAAGTAATAAAAATGCAGGAGAAATGAAGAAATCGAAGCGATCCTTGTTGAATTTAGCTATTTCATAAAAATGATAACTGTGAAATATTTACCATTTTCACAGTTATATTCCTTAGTCAAGCAACACGTCGCGCACATTCGTGGACACAGTTGCCGAGCCAACATTCTATAAGGAGGCTGTTGACATTTGTTTCGCACTTTATAATCCATATTTCTACAACACATGAAAGAAATCATATTGGAATCGAAATTTTATTCTTATTTCTTAAATTTTCTATTATTGCTGGGGGATTTTCTATGAATTTAATTTAATATGTAGCGCAAAAAATAGAATTTCCTTCCAGAAAATATGAATGTTTTGTCACAAAAATTAAGTTGAATACGATGGATCTTCAATGAAAATGCCATTCATAATGAAACGGCTTTTAGTTATAAAAATAAAGGAGGAATTTAAATTTTTTCAGTTATTATTTAAAGTATTGTAGAAATAAATGAGCGTAAAATAATGCGAAACATAATTTAAATGGCCAGAAACTCACTCCATACGATTCTGATTGAGTACCATCCCAAGCATCCCAGGGTCGTCCTGAGGTTTGAATATTTCAAAACATGCCAATACATCACGATCTTGACAGTTGTCAACAGGCACTGAAGGTCTTTGCACGGGAGCAGGCGCTCCCATTACTGGCGTTGGAATATTGCAAACGTCTATTGCAACTGCATCATCTCCATTAGCATGAATGCATAAGGATGCTAGGACAAGCAACAAACCAGCAAACATGCTCACTAGTCAAATTATTTGCATCCGATTTGTAAATTGAGCTATATATAAGCCGCAAAAACAATTGCTATTTCGATTATATTCCAGTAAAAAAATACTCGACATTGCCTTCAGGTGCTCAAACATATTTTTGGAAATTTGAAGTACATTTATTTCATACCAACAAGCGTGCAAATGACGTGCAATTATGATATCATTAATCCTACTCATTAACCGAATTTTAAAATTTTTGGATGATAATCTTCCGCTTGAAATCGTCTGCTGTTCAAACATAATTTTTGCAAGGTTTCTGAAGCCATTCAAAACAGCTTTAATCAATCAAATCACTCAATTCAATCGAATTTTTCACTTTAAATAATAATAATAGCTTTGAAAGCAATTTTTGATTTAAACCAAGAAAAGCTATTCTAAATTTTCAAATAACTTTGGCTCAGACAAATGAATGCATCGCTTGAATGAATGCATGAATAAATTTCGCAAAAACATTTGTGCTTGAAATGAACGATTGTTTTTGCTTTATTTTAATTAAAAATGATCCATTCGATCCATTTATTCGACCAATTTTTGTTAAAATTATACTTATTAATTATATTTTGAAATTATGTTTAAATTATAAATTATTTATGAGTAAGTTGTTTTGTTTTACGCTATTTATTTGAAATAATAATTATTTGAAATAATTATTGTACGTAAAGTGTAAATGAAGTGATATGCGGAAATACTCTGGCACCAGTGAAACCCTCATGCGTTCATCATATATGAAGTGTGCCGTTTTTCTAGTACGAACCTTGCAGCGTATTACGCCACTCTCCTGCTAAAAAACAAGTCATTAAGGTACAAATCAAGGTTTCAATTATATTCATAAAAACAAGTTAAAACATAAAAATTAAAATTAAAAAGTGAAAATGTAATAAAAAACAGAAAATTTATTTTGCCAGTAGTATTATTTATATAACTCAATTGCAGTGGATGACTTCAGTTCAGTGAAATTGAATAAATGGCTAAGGCATTATCAAGTCGGTGTTTAAATGCAGCAACAAAATAGCAACGATAACCTATAACAATTTCATTAGCCGAATTCTTTAATGCTAAATTCCCGAAGAAACTCTGCCTTATTCGTAAAAATTTACTAATTCTTAAAGATAAAGAAATATTGTTCTTTTCGATGAATTTCTTTATTTATTAAAATGTGAAGTAAAACCGAACAGTGCCTTAGGCATTATTATTGTTAATACTATCGTTCGTTCGTTTCTGTTACCAGAGGTGTTGTTTATTTGCTTATTCAATTGTACCACTCACTGCCTTTTAATAGAGCTCTTTGCAGGAAGACCAAATTATCAGCGGTGTTAATTACTCACAAAATTGAACAATAAAGCAAGAAAAATTCAGTCAAACGCGACAAAATAGCGACAATCGAAAATCTAAATCGACATAATAGCGCCGATAGACTTATGACAATTTCATTAATTTAACGCTAAATTTCTGCTTATTTTCATACATGATTTAGGAAGAAAAAATCTTTCTGAACAAATTTCATTGTTTGATTTTAATATTCAACAATTTACTAATTATTAAGGGTGAAGAAATATCGTTGTTTTCGATGAATTCTTTAATTTACTCATCAACGAATTTGAAGTGAAATCGCACACTGCCTTTGGCATTAATATAATTAGTATTATTATAAGTTCGTTTCTATTGTCAACGGCGTTATTTATGCATAAAATTGTATCACACAGTGATATTTTTTAGATCAAATTAAAGTTGAACAGTAAAGCAAGAAAAAAACGATCTATCAATTATGCATTTAACTGACGGCAATATTTTATGCTAATCAGATTCCATAAAATTATTTCCGCTTGGAATAAACGGTTGTATTTGCTTCATTCCATTAAAAAATTTCTCTCTTCAATTCATCAAATCGGTCGGAATTGTGTTCATAAGCAAATATTTTTAGCCTATTTATTCAAAATATATTTATTGTATAATGACGCAAAATGCGGAAATAGATAAAACTGAAGGGTATGAAAGCAGAAAATCAAGGCTAAGTTCATTATTATATTATTTATTGTGGCACAATTATTTCGATGAAAAATAATATTTTTGGATGAAAAACAATAATATTCTTTAGCTGAAGAAAAGAAAAAAATAAAAATTCTCAGCAAAAATTAGAGAGTAACTGTACGATGGTGCAGTGATGATTTATTTCTTTCATTCTTATTATTATCATTTAATTAAATTTTAATTAATTTTTACCACTTTTTCTTAAAATATTTATATTATTTTGACAATGACGCTGATTATTGATAAAATCCGATAAAAACTTAAAGTTTGGAAAAAATTTCATTCAATAATGCTTTTCGCTTATCAACTTGTCAAGTTTTTATCAACTTTTTAACTCCTGTATATTTATATATTAGTATATTTGTATAAGTATATTTATTTCGACGTGACGCAAAACATCGAAATATATAATAAGAATCGAATTAAAGCGAGATAAATTTATTTTTTTAGTTATACTATGAACTAAACTTTGTTGCTAAATGATTGTTTTGGCTAAATGGTATTTTTAGTTGTGGTCAACTAACGTAAAGGATCGACGTGCTATGATTCTCTTCAAATTACATGGAACTCGCAGTGAAGCTTAAAGTTTACTAATGCTAGCAAATTTTGCTTGTTTCCATCGCATTTTATTAAAATTAACCTTTTTGCCTCAAATTGCGGAGAGTAATGGAATCTTAAAATATTGCCGATCATATACTTAATAAAGCGCTTTGTGTTAATGAAGCTGCTGAGATAGGCTCAAGGTAATTCATATAAATTATAATAATAAATAAATAATTATAATGCTATAATGAAAAGAGAATTTATGTAAACCTCGCCAAAATTCTAATGGAATCAAAGAATATTCAAAAAGAAAATAATGAAAATAAAAATATTGTATTTAAAATGTTTTTAAAAATCCAAAAACTGGAAATCTTCAGGAAATTTGCTTTTTTCATATTTTTTTCCCTTTTTTAAAACCATTTTTCATATATTTAAATATGTTCGCTGTTCTTTTTTTTGCGCCAAAATTTTCCCACTTTGTTGTTTTATTTTAGATGAGCTCATCAAATTACAAGAAATCTGCGAAGTGAAAATTATAAAGCTTTAAATATCAGAAGTTTTTGTTAACATAAAACTGCAAAATAAGATTCTTGTGAAAGATAATATCAATAGTATATCAATAATAAGCCAACAATTGCGTGAAAAATTCACGTTTTACAGGAAATACTCGAAAGCGATTCCGCTATCACGTGAATATTATAAATTAAAATATGTACAAGGAAATTTTATCTTATTAAATTAAATTTCATTTCGAATAAATTCGTCAGTTACCATTCACGGATTTATTGGTCGAATACTTTATTATTATAGAATTTGATTATTATTTTTATTTTACTCATTCTAATAACCAAGCAACAAAGAACACCTAAAGGCTTTGAAATGTAAACTTTGCAAAGCCGCAACTTCTTTTTCTCGTCTCCTTTATATAATCGAAAAACACTATACTGTTTGGATTGATAAACTAAATATTGTATAAATATTGATAAGCTAATAAACTATATAGCAGTACAAATAAAGGTAAGAATAAAAAGAGGTAATGGTGAATCAAATGGTTTTTCTTTAGAAGAGACAATTTGAGCTCAAATAGTGAATGTTCGAAAGATTTATATGCTCAAATTATGTTGAAGTTTACTAAAAGCTTATTGACTGTTTATCAAATTTCTTTATCAGAGAAATATGATAAATAATTTAGAAAGAAGTTGAATTCAATTACTGCCTACGTGCAATAACCACACGTTCTTGCGCACTGTTGCATCATTGTTGTTCGAAATACACCGCCACAACTATTTGATGCTCTTATTGCTTCACAGCCTTGTCGTTCGTCTTTACAATTTTGTGTTGGAGATGATAAAGTTGTCGCTAAAATNGCGATTCCGCTATCACGTGAATATTATAAATTAAAATATGTACAAGGAAATTTTATCTTATTAAATTAAATTTCATTTCGAATAAATTCATCAGATACCATTCAAGGATTTATTGGTCGAATACTTTATTATTATAGAATTTGATTATTATTTTTATTTTACTCATTCTAATAACCAAGCAACAAAGAACACCTAAAGGCTTTGAAATGTAAACTTTGCAACGCCGCAACTTCTTTTTCTCGTCTCCTTTATATAATCGAAAAACACTATACTGTTTGGATTGATAAACTAAATATTGTATAAATATTGATAAGCTAATAAACTATATAGCAGTACGAATAAAGATAAGAATAAAAAGAGGTAATGGTGAATCAAATGGTTTTTCTTTAGAAGAGACAATTTGAGCTCAAATAGTGAATATTCGAAAGATTTATGTGCTCAAATTATGTTGAAGTTTACTGAAAGCTTATTGACTGTTTATCAAATTTCTTTATCAGACAAATATGATAAATAATTTAGAAAGAAGTTGAATTCAATTACTGCCTACGTGCAATAACCACAAGTTCTTGCGCATTGTTGCATCATTGTTGTTCGAAATACACCACCACAACTATTTGATGCTCTTATTGCTTCACAGCCTTGTCGTTCGTCTTTACAATTTTGTGTTGGAGATGATAAAGTTGTCGCTAAAATCCATGCTAAAATATAGGCTTGTAGTTCTGGAATAAATTATAAAAAATTTTGCGGATTACTTGATAAACAGTCGCGTGAATTGCATGATCTCTGGCACATGCTCTTTAATCTATCATTGGTACAAACACCCAGTGGCACTAAAACGTCGCAACCATCGATAGTATCAGGACACATGTTTGCAGCACCGGGTAAATGACAAAGACCACAAGTCTGCGGGCAATATCGTAGAGCAAAATCTGGGATGCTAGTACAGAGTGACCTTGAAAAGTTTCTGCACGGTCCTTCTCGACCTCCAACTGAAATTAATGATCTTTTCATCGGTCCTTCTCGACCTCCAACTGAAATTAATGATCTTTTCATAGATTGTGCCTTTTATCTTTTTCCTTCTTCGATAGTAACTTTTATTTTCCATGCTAATCCGCAGATTCTTATGCAGATAGTTGTTGCAGATAACTTTTAGTACCCTGCTACTGAATTTTGGACACTTATAAGGCTTATAATCAAAATTTTCTCTTCTCTTTTTCATTTTCATTTCGTTAATGAAATGACCGAAGAAAGAAAGTTGAAAGAAATTACGAAAAATACTAATTGGCGACCAAGGAAAAATCCGAGCAATCTTCGCTATTTTTGTTCAATCCATTTGAATTACATAAAAAAAAATTTTATGAAAGAAACTTTACCATTTTCACAGTTATATTCTTTAGTTAAGCAGCATGTTGCGCACGTTCGTGGACACAATTGCCGAGCCAACATTCTATAGGGAGGCTGTTGACATGTGTCTCGAACTTTATAATCCTCGTTTCTGCAACAGATCTTTTTCATTTTTGTTTTTCTTATATCTTTTTTTTAAATTTTCTATTAAATTTTTAATTTGATTTATTATATGTGAATTTAAGTCAAAATGAAAATGCAAGGAATCTTCCAGAATATAAGAATGAATTCAAAATGCATAGTTAATGATCGGTTCATTATCTGAATACGGTTTAACATAATTTAGGTGCACGCAATTAAATATGATATTTTTTGATTAAAATATGGAATGAATAAGATAACATCTCGAAATCCTCGATTTAGCTGGAAATTGCGGGGAACTTACTCCATCTGGTTATTCATGAGCACCATCCCTAGTTGAGGATTATTATCCTCAGGCTTGAATAATTCAAAACAAGCCAATGGATCGCGATCTTGGCAGTTCTCAACAGGTACCGAAGGTCTTTGCACAGGCATTTGTCCCATTCTTGGCTTAGGAACATTGCAAACATCTATTGCCACAGCAGCTCCATTAGTGAAACTGCATAACGATGCCAGTATAAGCAAAGCAATGAACATGTTTACTAGTCAAATAATTTGCGTTCGACCAATATTTTAAGGCTATATATGAGCCGCAAATACAGTTGTTGTTATTTCAGTCATATTCCGGAAATTTATTGAAGAATTCTCTTACTTGAAACTGCATTCAACTGTTCAAACATGATTTTTGAAATTTGAAGTACATTTGCTTCATTTCATTTGGCGTGCAAAGGACATATAATTATGAAATTCACTAAACAAATTTTATATTTTCTAAGCGATAATAAACATGGAAAGTAATTTTTACAAAAACTTTTGACTCAAACCGAGGAAGGTCAATCAATTGTTTTTGTTGTGAAAAATTAATGAAACGATAATTTCGATTTGGCATGGGAAAATTCTTGAATTCGAATTCCTTTCCAATTTTTCGATATTATTAAAGCTGTGAAGGCTTCTTCCCAGCTCAGCGCAATGCCTCATTTCCGCGCCGGGTAAATGACCACAAGTCTGCGGGCAAAATCGTAGAGCAAAATCTGGGATGCTAGTACAGAGTGACCTTGAAAAATTTCTGCATGGACCTTCCCGGCCTCCGACTGAAATTGAGTATATTTTTAGTTTTCTAAATTGAATTGTATGGAACTTCCTGTGAATAATTACGCCTTCTTCATTCTTTGAGATTATTAATATAATTTTTGAATGTGAATACAGTTCCAAAGTTCTACTAAACATATAATCTTAGTTTTTAGTTTTTTTTTGAAATAACATCTATCTTGCGTGAGGTGCAGAAAAAATAAGGAAACCCAAGTAATCCTCGTTGAAGTAGCAATATAAAAATAATAATGAAACCATTTGAACTTTACCGTTATCACAATTATATTCCTTAGTCAAGCAACATGTCGCACACATTCGTGGACACAATTGTCGAGCCAACATTCTATAGGGAGGCTGCTGACACGTATTTCGAACTTTATAATCCATATTTCTGGAACATAAATGAAATTTTATGGATTTTTCTATTTTTTAAGTTCTGCATTATTAATCAGTTCCACTTTTTATGAATTTAAGCTAATAATGCTAAAAAATGTCAGCCCAGCCTTATTAGGCATTATCATATTATTATCATTATCAGTCAACAAGGAATAAATTAGTACATTTCTTTTTTCTTTTCAGATTATTGTACTTTCATATTCTCACAAATAAAATGATTCTTATCGTCCTTTCGACGCAATTTGCATTACAATTTTGTCTGTGCAAATAAAAAATGTGAATATTGCTGAAAACCAGTTAATCATTGCAAGTAAATTTTTTTAAGAGTCCTCACAATTACTGGTTAAACTGGCTTATCGCATTGGGCAATATGCGATGGAATCTCTTGGTGATAGAAAATGCAGGTAAATCGACTGCACCTTCCGGATTTTTCTACACGTTCAGCTCTGCAGGGATTCGAACCAAACATCGACGTTCACAGTTAAGCAGGCTCTATTTAATTATATATAAATTGCATAGAATATATTCCAGTCTCGCAAACGCTCGGCAGCGACGAAATTAACATTCGGTGCACTCGTGGAGACATCGACGCTGTCTTACATGGACCCTCTCATAAAAGTTTTGTGTCATTTTTTATTTTTTTCCCGGCGCTATTTATCCAGTGATTTTCCCAAAATATTACAATATTCGAATTTTTCCATTTATAAAAAAAAATATCTAAAATATAAATTAATTATTTACTAACAATCAATGTAAGAAATAAACCCTGTTTTCGTTAAATTTCTTCAATTATTCACTAATGAATGCGAAGCGAATCTCAGCAATGCCTTAGGCATAAATATTATTATTAACGTGATTGTTTCCATTGCCACCAGTGTTGTTTACTTATTTACATAAAAACTAACAAAATACCACGCACATTGTTTATTTTTTAGAGCTCATTTCAGGGATACCAAATTAAAGTCGATCTTCTTTTAAGACGTTGGCCAAGCGGTTATAAGCACAATGGATATGGACTCTATTGTGAAGCGCTCAGAATAGCTTCAAATTGCTTCGGAACCAACAAAGATTCAATTTATTTTTTTAAAAGAATTATCAGTTAGCAAATGCCTGCAAACACTTTGAAGTGCTGTACCAGAAAATTTTCAAACAATATAGGATGGCATTGCTACATGCATTGTTAAATTTAAAAAAATGGCTTTGCTATCATCAGTGATGGCATCAGACAGAGGAGACTCCAGTCTTCATATTTGGTATTTACTACATGTTTATGGTATGGATTTCATTTACTCCCATTGAGCTGGTTCATCAAGCATCTAATTCATTGGTATACATAGGTGTTGTCACCTTTTTTCCCATCTCATCGTAGTTTCCATATGACTGCAAGGTAGATGCTTGTAGCGGTATGTCTGCCGTGCATTATAGTTCACTTCCATCAATTCCATTTCCTAGGTGTTTTCCCTTTATTCAGTACGATTCGATACTTATAGATTGCGAATGGTATCCTTGATCTAGGACCTGCACATTTTTTGAGCAACTTTTGTCGTTAGGTCAGCTGGTTATATAAGTAAGACATTTCCAAGCTTCATTTGATGCTATCGTCGACAGTAATAACCATTGAGGTTGCATCTGCATCCACTTCTTGTGAATGCCTGGGGTTTAAACATATGCAGAGCAATAGATAGGACGGGGTATTACCTTGATATATGTAACACTGAATAGCCACTTTGGAAGCTATTTGTAATTCAGCTGTTATTATTCACAGATCCGTTCAGCTCGATGCTCTCGATGAATATTTGATGACTTCATAGTTTTCCTTAATCAAATCGTATTCAATATCAAAAGAAGACTGATAAAAATTGGAAAATCGGAAGCTCATAAAAAAATTGTGTATTTTTGTACATTATTTATGCTTTTTTCATTGTTTTTTCATTGTTTGCCAAATTAAGCTGCGAATTATTTTTTAATCAGTGTAGCTTATCAATCAATAAATAAATTTTTATTTCTTAGCTTTGCAATTTTTCGAACTGTCGTTTCAGAAAAAAGTATTTGAAAAATCGACTAGCAGAAATTCGTGTTGCAACAAAAATGAAAATAAAACAATAGAAATTTGAACGGATTCATCAATGCGATCTGACAAGGCATTAAACAAAGAGATGCAATGGTACCTAAGAAAATTTGAAAATAAATCGTTAAAGCATTAAAGGAACAAAATCGAACATCATAAAAGATATTATGTGAGCTAGCAGAAGTTGAGGAAATTATTAGTGAAGTAAGGGTAATGTAAGGGAGAAAAAACCGAATTCATCTTTGGAAATTCTTATAAAGCCAGTTTTTCTTGCTTCAAGCTCGGAATACTATCAAAAAAAGGAAGAGTTTTTTTGGAAATGTGGTAGAACTGACCAATAAGATCATCAAAGTGCACCGACGCTATTTTGTCGTTTTAAATTTTGGATCGTCGCTATTTTGTCGTTTAAGATTTCCCAATTCGCTATTATGTCGCTATATTCAAACGGTATTAGTTTTATAATGCATTGCTTATTTATTCAATAATAGTAGTTCACTGAACACCATGTGAATAAGTTTTATAAATAAAATTAACATTTTTTTTACTTCGCGAGAAATTGGGAATATAATTGGTAGAATAGATTTCTCGTTTTCCATTTCACTTTCAAATTTTTTTCATTTTCCATGATTTTAAAGTTGTTTTCGTTAATATAGAACGAAAATTAGATAAAAATCGACATCGGGAATAGATTTTCAGCTACAGGCGAATTCATTTCGTCTGAGCTTAGTTGCAAGTTTTCGAAGGAGGTTCGAAGTAAAAAGAAAATGATTGCTAAATGATTTAGTCGAATTTCTTCGATTAATGCATACTTCAATGGCTGCGCAAAATCCAAAATCTCTTCCACAAGCGGACCCGTTCTGCCATTTGACTATTAATCCAGGAATTACCTGAATTTCTGCAAAGAACGCTGTAATCTGTCAAATGATTATATATATTTGAGTTGCCTAACAAAAAAAATCATTTAAATCGAAAAATCGAGTAACCAAACAGATCATTTTTCTTTTCATTTTTCAGAGCAATTCATCGGAACGTTTTGAAATTTTCCGATATTTTTAATTTTTTATAAGCTATTCTAAATTATCATTATCCATTTGAAATTATAATGGATTATAGCGACGACTTTATCATCGCCAACCCAAAACTGTAAGGACGAGCAACAATTTTGAGCAGCTTAACTTTAATTTTGTTTCCAAACCAACTTCCAGTGAAGCCACCCATTTCAAGCACCGAACCTATTCACAAATGGCCACCTCTTGCACATTTTATGCACCAAAAAAAAAACTGGCGTCGAGTCTAAAGCTTAGAAGAAACCGAAAATGGACAATAAAATTCCGTAAAACAGCGGTCGCGGGATTTTTTAAAATATTCTGCGATTTTTTAAAATTTTATTTGAACTGACTTAACTTATAAATAAAATTTAAATTTAATTTACTCAAGAAGCTGAAAATAATTAAATTTTCTTTGAATTTGAATTATTAAAATTAAAAAATCTCTTAAAATTTATTGGGGAAAATGATCCAAAAAATTATTAATAAATAATGAAATTTAATAATAATAAAATTTTTGAATTATTATTATTTTAAAATTATTTTTAAATTTTTTCCTTTAATTTTATACTTATTTTCGATTCATTTTGTTCTTTAATTTTGCGATTTTATTTTAATTTAATTAGTTTTTTATTTATTAGTGTGAAAATTTTCTTTTCTCCACGTTTGTATTTTTGCATTTTTTTTCTAAACGAAATTTTTTTATTATTTTTTATTTTTTTCAATTTTCTCGAAATCTCGAATTTTGATTTAAATCGATTTTATTTATTTAATTTAATTTGCAATTTTTTCATAGAAAATTTATCGAATGGGAAATATGCAAAAAATATGTCAGCTAAGAAACAATGAACGCTTTGGTTAGTTTTTTATTCTTTTAAAAAATTTTTTAAATATTTTTAATATTTTGAAAATCATTTGTGCTTTTCGCATTTTTAAGCATATTTTATATTTTATTATGTATTTATAATTATTTATATATATTTAAAACTCTACAAAAGTACAACAAACGTAATATTAGCGCTACGAGTAATGTTCAAATTCATTTCACATTCGCTACTAAATACAGAATTCCAAAAATTTATCGAAGACAATGATAATAAATTGTTAAAGAATAAAAAAATAAAAACAATATTGACAGTGTGATAAGTCAGTGAAGCGTGTCCAAATAGTAATGGTGGGGGCTCTTAAAAAAAAAAAAATTAATGGAGTTATATTTTTAAAAAATTTGAACAACAGGATTTTTAGATGAGCAAAATTTCACCATAATTCCTCTGCTAAGGTCAAAATCGAAATTGCCATCTATTATTCAATATCATCGCATCACATAAGTAGAACTCACGCATACATAAGAAATGGCAGAAGGGTTTATCAATCGAAGTGATTCGCGAATCAATTATTATTATTTTAGAGCATCTTACAAGATAGATTAAAATAGATTTGATCTGATCAATCTCGTGTGAATAATAAATTTTGCAGTGATTCAGTGATCAGCACAAAGAAGTATAATAGAACTATGAATAATTTATTTCAGGAATATTATTGCGAGATTCAGCGAGATATTTGATAATATTAATGATAATATTAAATGATATTTAATAAAATGCGTTTCTATTCGTACATAATATTATAAATTTAATATTAATATTCGTTATTTCGTTTTTATCATTTTATTAAATTATTATTCAGTATTTTAATTTTTATCATTATCAAAATGCGATCATTAATGATTGGAAATTGGTAAAGTTATATTTATTGACCGTTTAAAAAAGCAAACTATCGAAAAATAAAATTTTAGCTGAAATAGCCGAATTATAAAGTTTTAAATGTCATGATAACATGATAAGAAAATGGTAACATGATAAGAAGATAAGACTTTTAAATCTGAATGATAAAATTTTGCAATGATTCTGAATAATTTTGTTATAGGATGCATAATTCCGCTGGCATGCGACCAGTCCGCTAATTCTTTAAGAGTCCTCATCATTACTGGTTAAACTCGCTCCACTAGCTCATCGTACTAGGAACTCCCTTGACGATAGAAGTACAGGTGACTCGCCAGCATCACCCAGATTTTTGGGCAGATTTACTTCTATGAAATCGCTAAGTAGAGTTCCAGTCGCAAATGCTTCTAAATAGTATTTATGTAATGCGATGATTGGTTTGCTCGACGGATTGCTGCTTTTATTTCAGAGTGCTGAAATGTTAGAATTCTATTTTCGATAAGTAAATTGCGAAAATTTTTTAAAATTTTTTAAAAATATTCTAAAAATTCGAAATATTTCTACAATTGGAAATTTCAAATAAGAAATTTTCGTAGATTTTAGTGACGTTTTTGCCACTTCCAACGATAAATCATAAAGACAAAAAAAGAAACCGTGCGGTAGAAATATTAGCCATAAATCGTTGGTTTATTGTGAGTAAATAGCATAATTCTATAAAAATATGTATGACCAGGAAGATCATTTCAAATTTATCATTATAATAATGATATGATAAGGAATGAAAAGGAATGCCAGTGATAGTGTCGGAGCGAATAGACATCTTGGCGATGTCTTAACTTTGGTGCAGCCAGTGGAACCAATCTAACCAGTATTGGTGAGAGCTGTTAAAAGAAGAAGACAGAGCATCATAACAAAAATCAAGAACAATAAAAAAAGATTTTAGGAGACTGAACAATAAAAAAAGATTTTGGAAGAATTTTGAAATGGAATTTTGAAATTAACATGATAATAGCAAGAAAATTCCATAATGAATTCCATGTTGAGTGAATCCCTATCCGAAACTCCATCAATACCACTATTATATTTACCACAATTTTTGTAGTTCTTCACGCGCTACTCGTGATTAAAAAATTCCCATTTAGTATAAATTAGAAAAGACCTTAAAAAGAAATTAAATTAGTATAATTGGAAAAAATAGGGAAATGCAATTATAAAGGAATTATAACTTATTAAAACTTATAATTTTCAAAAATTTTGAAGTTTTAAAGGGAAAGTTATGCTTTACTTAATTCTTTTTATAAAAATGAATACAGCATGATATAATAAAAACAGATATAAAACATGTTTATTCTTATCAGTGACCAAGGATTTGATAATTCCACCTCGAATTCGACAATATTTTCAGGAAAAATCAGTTTTAAAAAAAAGTTTAAGGTTTAAATCTAACAATAAGAATGGAAGGACTATACGCGTATACCGCAAACATAATTTATTCATCCTCTATCCAATTTTCGTTCAATAATAATCGTCTATAGTTTCTGTTATTAATTAATTTTTTAATCTTTTATTAATTAAATTTTTAAAAATATCGTTTATTGAAATGGCTTAACGCAACGAAATTCAATTCATCGTATAACATTAATAAATTTCGCTGTAATAAATGAATGATTAAAATAAATTTAATTTAATAAATAAATGAATAAATTTAATAATTTAATTTAATCTAATAAATAAATTTTATGCTTTTATATTTTCTTTTCAACTTATTAGAAAAATCTGATAAAAAAAAATTTGACCACTAAAATGCAATTCCAACAAAAATTATTTAATTATCTCGTCTTATTCCGTTTTTAATTGTTTCTATAAAATTTTTTTAGATTATTTTCAAATATCTCAAATAAACAAGAAAAATATTTCCAATGATTGAATTATTAAAATATGACTTATAGAACGATTTAATCGATAGATACGATAATCAAATCATCGTCCCTTTTCTGTATGAAAATTATGGATTAAAATTTGAGATATACTTGGAAATCAATTGTATTTCTCTTCTGGAAGTTCGTTAAGCTAACAGAGGAAAGAAGAAGAACGTTTTAAAGAGCATTTCAATAAAATTGGAACTCGCCTTTATTTTTATGCGTACTATTTCAACATTTCAATATTTTATTATTAATTAACCTTATGTAATCCAATTTTCTGATTTAAGATTCAGTTTTTTTTAAATTTCTCGTTCCGAAACCTATTTCAAAGAAGTTCATAAAGTATTTATAAATATTTATATTTATAAATATTGAATATTTATGAATTCACCGTTTGTTTATGAAGCATATTTGAACGCTTTACAGATATCTAACGAATTATCAATCTCTCAATTAAACGAAAATGATTTTGACCAAATTTGAGAATATTTAAGAGCATTTCTAGAGAATAATTTTCATAAATTCCAATCTTTCGATAAAATATTTTATTTTTATTAAAATTATATGGTTTTAACTCATTTTTTTCCTTTTTATATTTTTCACCTATACGATTATATAAAAAAATTATTATAAAAAATATTATAAAATATTATTATAAAATATTATTAATAATATAATATTATAATATTTTATAAAAATTTTATAAAAATATTACAATATTATAAAAAATTCGGTCAAAAAATAGATATTAAATAGTTGTTAAAAGAAAATAAGCAAAAAATTTAACACAAACGTCTTTAAGAAAAAAGAAAAAATTTATTAAGAAAAAATCTTCAATTAATTTTAATTAACATCGAAAAATCTAATTAAAAGTTTTCGTGATTTTTAAGCTAAAATTTTATAGAAGCAAATGATTTACTTTTTTGTAGAAAGTTTTAAGTAAATTCAAAGTAATTCTTCAATAGTTTGAATTAAATTATTTTAAAAATTTATTCGTTTAAAAAAGCATAAAATTTTTTTATTGGATAATTATCGTTGTGATTATTTGCGCATCAACTGATATGAATTGAATCGAACTTTGAATTTCAAAAATCATATTTGAGCAGCTGAAGACGCTTTCATATTGAGTTCGCTACCATTTTTTATGGAATATTATTAAAATATTGCAAGCATATATACCGTAATTTCGTGATTTCTAAATCAGAAACAAATTTGACAAGGGAATATGCTCGCTGCTTTGCTTATCTTAGCAACATTAGGCTAATGGAGATGGAGCTGTAGCAATAGAGGTTTGCATTGTCCCAATGCCAGGAATGCAAGGAATGATTGTACAAAGGCCTTGGGTACCTCTCGAGAATTGCCAAGATCGTGATGCACTGGCTTACTTTGAAATATTAGGCCACATAACGATCTCGCCCAACTTGGTGGGATGCTAGTGAGTAATCGTATGGAGAAAGTTTCTGGTTTTTTGGTTTCTTTATTACAGGTCGGAGCGTATGCGTATTCACTATTCATATGCATAGTTAGCTATTTATGCTAGTTTTATAGAAGCTAAATGTCTTTCAACAATGGAAAACCACTCCGATCGTACATTTTGAATTTACTCTTACTTTCCAGAAAAAATTCTTTACTTTTGCCTTAAATTCACAAACAAATACATTAAAAAAGGCATGAAATTCAAAAATTTTGGCATGAAAAATACAAATAAAGACAGCATTGCATTATAGAAATATGAATTATCAAGTTCGAGACAAGTGTCAACAGCACATTTATAAATTGTTGGCTCGTCAAATGTGTCCACGAACATGTGCGACGTGTTGCTTGACTAAAGAATATAACCGCGAAAATGGTAAAAATTTGAAATTCTTCTTAAATATAATTCATATGAAATGATCAAAAATAACGAGGATTGCTTGGATTTTTCGTTGCGCCCACATAATGGGCTCCACAAATCCCTTCAGCTTTTTTGTAAACTGATTATTTCATTGACTATATGAAAATTCACTGGCCAAGTAAAAATTTCAAAAGATTATTTTAAAATACTAATATTATTGAGAAATCTTTTGCATCTGAAAATAGATATTAAAAGATATTCGCATTGTAAAAGTATTTGCATAAGAAAATAATTTAGATTGGAAAAGCGTTAAAATAATGCCGAAGAAGAAAAAAGGGACAACCTATGAAAAGGCCTTTAATTTCAATTGGAGGTCGGGAAGGTCCATGCAGGAATTTTTCAAGAATACTTTGTACTAGCATGCCAGATTTTGCTCTACGATTTTGCCCACAGACTTGCGGTTTTTGTCATTTACCCGGTGCTGCAAACATATACTGTTGATGTTTTGGTGCCACTGGGTGTTTGTGCCAATGACAAATTAAAAAAAATGTGCCAGAGATCATGCCATTCACATGATTGTTTATCAAGTAATCTCCGGAATTTTTCATAATTTATTCCAAAATTTAGAAAACAAAAAATTTGAAATTACGGAATTTGCAAAAATTAAAGCTTTTCACTGATTTTAGCGACATCTTCATTATCTCCAACACAAATTTGTAAAGACGAACGACAAGGCTGTGCCGCAATTAGAGCATAGAATAGGTGTGGCGGTGTATTTCGAACAACAATGATGCAACAATGCGCACGAACGTAGGCAGTAAACGAAGTTCATTTCGCATAAATTTTTATTTATTGTTATCATTGTTATAATCATTGTTATTATAATCTGATTTAATAGAATAATTTTTTGGATAACAAAAAATTTTGAATTTGAATAAATATCGACATAAACATAATTTAATACTGAACCATGCAAAGCATACAATCCTTAACGACAATTCCGTAAAATTAAAATTGTGCGATTCTCATTTCAAAGCATAGAAATAATTATTTTCTTCTTGGTTAATTTGAATGTGAAATAAATTTTGAATGCCTAAATGTTCACTCCATACGATTCTGGTTGAATAAATGAATTTGAAAAAATAAAGATAAATTTTTTAAATAATAATTTTTCTGAAATATTTCAATAAAGGACTTAATAAGACAAAATCTTCTCTATCAAAGTTTTCAATACGGATTTGCAGTTTACGGGAGTTTTCTGCGAAACGTAGAAATTCAGGAAATACTTCGTATATTTTTGATTTTTTTCATTACCGCAGGCATTATTATAGAATTTGTTGCAATAGTTTCTTATAAATTCTTTTTTTTTCGAATTTTATAATTCTAATTCGGCGAATCTCTCGTAATTTAATGAATACAACTGAAATTCAACAAAAAATATGTTTTCAATAGAAGCTTTGAAACAAAAGCTTTGATGCGAGAACTTAAAAATGAAATAGAAAAATAGAAAAAAAATTGAAAAGCGAAAAAATGGAAAAAAAGAAAAATTTGAAAAAAGTTTATGAAAAAATTTGAAAAAAAAATGAATCAATTTAAAATGAATTGCATTAACTTTTCGACTAATTTTATTCTTATTCTTGATAATTTTAAATTATATTTTTTTGAAAAATAATCGTCCATTTCGGTCGATTTTTCTTCCAAAAAAATATATTCAAATTTTGAATTTTAAATTTGAATTTTAATGGCAATTTTTTTACTACTAATTTATGCAGTGATTTTTAATTTATATTAATTGTTTCATTAATTATTATATTAATTGTTTCATTAATTATTATATTAATTGTTTCATTAATTGTTATATTAATTGCAATAAGAAAAGCATTTTTCCATGTCACTATCGAAAGCTGATTTTAATAGGAGTTCCATTTGGTTTGAACAGATTTTTCTGAAGTCTTCTAGTTCGTTTAAAGTCCTTTACGAAATCCTTTCTGGCCAATAGATTATGAACATGGTTCCAAAAGCATTACTCTATCGTGAAACATGTTGCTTAGTTCACGACTTGAAGATTTTGCTTCCATTCTAAACTATTAAAATTATTTAAACTATTAAAAAATCGTATTTGGGACCATCGGCTACCAAAATTTGTCGATTCATAGAAAACATAGAAATAAAAAAAAATGAAACTGAACCTGAGAAATAATTAGATGTAATACGAGCTTATCTTCACATAACGATTCTATTTTATTTAGTTTATTCACAAACCATTTTGCACTGTTAAAAGAAAATTTTGCACTGTTAAAATTGTGTTGGCGGTTCAGCTTTACAAATGGAAAACTCTCCAATTTCTTTTTCATCACTTAGAGCGACAATTCTAAAAACATTTTCTTTTTCGGGTTATATGCATGGACAAGCAGCTTTAAGCCACAAAAAAATGATATCGCTAATGGTGAATCAAACGCGGTTATTTT